>JAJKLE010000044.1:0-287320 GCA_022593225.1 Xylaria sp. FL0064 | reverse complement strand
ATTTCTTTTAAATTAAAAAATCTTTTTTTTAATAATCTTTTTTATTATTTCTTTAAAATAATATAATAATTAAAAATATTTTTTCTTTATAAATAAAATATTTAATTTCAAATATATTTTTAAATAATTTTTTTTAATTCTATTTATTTATTTAAACCTTTATTTTATATTTTTTTTTAAAAACTATTCTTTTTAATTATAATAATTCTTATTTTTAAATATTTATTAAATAATTATTTATTTATTATAATAATTATATTAATATATTGATTAATCTTCTTAAGTTTATTTATTTTATAAAGTTTATTTTTAATTTATATTTTTAGTTTTATATAAAATAAACAAAATAATATATATTTTAATAATCTTAAAATTATTATTAATTATTTTTTAACATATTTTATTTTTTTAATATTTTTAAAAAATATTCTTATTTATTTTTTAAAATCTTTATAATTAATAAAAATATTTTAAAATTTCTATTTATTTTTATTTAATATAAAATATTTTAAATAAACTTTTAATATTAATTAAAATTATTTAAATATTTCTTTTATTACAAACTAAAAAATTATTATAATTCTTTAATATTTCTGTTTAAATATTAATTTATATTATTTTAAATAAAGTTTTAATTATATAAAGAATATCTTTATATTTATAAACTTATTATATAGCCTAAAGAGTATAGGCTTAAAGCCTTTGGTTTTTAATAACTTAATTATAATAATTTGTTTTAAAAGTGATAATAATAATAATAACTTGTTTCTTTTTAATCTTTCTGGGTTTTCTAGTTTTTTTTAGTTTTTTATTTTTATTAACTAGTTTAAAAACTAATATATTTAAGGGCTAAATTAATATTAATTCTATTAATTAAAATATTATAAAAATAAATATTTATAAAATAATTAATATTATTATCTTTTAATTTTATAATATTTTTATAATTATTATTTTAGTTAATATAATTAACTTAAATAAAAGTATTAGTTTTAATATTATTTTCTCTTTATTTAAATTATTATTTAAATTATTATTATTTATTTATATTATAATATTCTTAATTAATAATAATTAATTAATTATAACTAAAGTGTACTATTTAAATATAAAGAATATATTTTATTAAGGTATAAATAAGCTAGGATTAATAAAATTAATAAAGTTAATATTAATTATATAAATTTAACTAAAACTATTAATATTAATATTAACTAGAGTAATAAAGTTATAACCAACCCTTTTATATAAGAAACGGGGTTTATATAAGCGTTAATAATAAATAAACAAGTATAAAAGCATAATATATACTAGGCCTTTTCTTAAGCTACCCTTTTTTATAATATATTAATATATTTATTAAAATCTTTAAAAATATAATATAATATTTTATAAAATACATAATAAAAGAATATAAAAATCTTTTTTTTTAATTTTAAGAATAAATATAAAAAACTTTTAAAAAATTAAAACTTAAAATAATTTTTAATTTAATAATTAAATTATTAAATTTAATAAAAAAGAAAACTTAAAATAAATATTTAAATAATTTAAAAATAATAAAAAATAATATTTAATAATTTATTCTTTAAAGAAATTAAAAAATATTATATTATATTATTTCATTTAAAATAGATTCTTTGTATAATTATTATAATATTTAAAATAATAAAATTAATTAAACTTTATTTAAATTATAAAAACTTAATAAAATTTATGATTATATAAGAAATTATTAAATAATATAAAAATTAAATAGTTTTTTTAAAAGAATTTAATTTTAAAATATATTATATTAAAGAAATTTTTAAATTAATATATTTAATTAATAAAATTAAAAAAGATTAAAGTTTTAAAATAAAATATTTAAATATTATATTTTTAATAAAATAAAAGTTTAAAAATTTAAATTATTTTTAAAGACTTTTTAAATATATAATTACAATAAATATATAATTCAAAGAAATTAGCAAAATTATATAAATATAAAATTCATATATTAAAAACTTTATAAAATAAATTTATTAAAAACTTTTATAAATATTTATTATATAAATATTAAGAAATAATTAAAATTATATAATAATTATTAAAAGAATATAATTTTTTAAAATTATAAAGAATAATTAAATTTATAATAAAATGAAATTTTATAATATAAACTTTATAAAATATTATATTTAATATAAATATTTAAAATCTTATTATTAAATTATTTTTATTAATTAATTTAATTATAAAAATATAATATAATAAAATATAAATAATTATTAATTAATTTATAAAATATAATTATTAAATAATTTATATATATTTTTATTTGAAATAAACTTTTTTAAATAATTAAATATTACATTTAAATTTTTAATTATTTATTATTTTTAAATAAATAAATAAATAAAAAAACTAAATTAAATTTTTAAATAATATTTTTAAATTTATATTAATTATTAATAAAATAATTAAATAGAATTATTATTAATTATATAAATTATTTATAACACATTAATTAATACAAATATAAATATATTATTGTATAAAATAATTTATAAATAATTAATTATTATTAAAAAATAAAAATAAAAACATTAATAAAAATATTTATTATTATAATTATAATATTTTAAATTTAAATTATTATAAATAAAACTATAAATATAATTTCAATTTTTTAATAATAAATATTATAATATTATAATAAAGAAAATAAAGTTTATTTATTATATTAAAAATAAAATATAATTTTACAAGTTTTATAAATTAAAATAGAATGATTTAATAATAAATTAAATTTTAAAAAGTTAAATCTTTTTAAAATTAAAAGAATTATTTTATTAATTAATTATAAATTATTATTATTAAAAGATATATAAATTTATTTTATTTTTTATATTTTATTATCTAAATTAATATTAAAAAATATATTAATAAAAACTTAATTTAAATAAAGAATAATTAAAATATTTATAAAATTAAAGAAATATTAAACTTTTATTAAAATAAAGATAATATTAAATACTTTATTAAATAAAAAAATATTTATATATTAATAATATTTAAAAATTTATAAAATATCTAAAGATTATTATGATTATAATAAATTAATTTTATTATTAATATTTTAATTATTTAAAACCAATTAAGAAAAGTCGACCTTTTAAGCAATATTTAATATATCTTATTTTATTTAACTTATTTATATTATTAATATTATAAACAATAATTTAAATTATTTTATTATATTATAGTTTTCTTTATATTTACAAATAATACGTTTTTATTTTTATTTTCTTTTAATTTAAAATAATAATAAATTATTTTTTATAATTATTTTAATTAAAACTTTTATATATTATAATTTATTTATTTAAATTAAATATAGAATATATATTAATTAAAATTAATAATGAAATTTCTATAAAATAAATTATAATATTTATAATAAAAATATTTAAAAAATATAATAATAAATTAATAAAGAATATATTATTTAGAAAATAAAAATAAAAATAACCTTTTATTAAAAAATAAAATTAATAATATATTTTTTATATAATTAAATATTATTATAAAAATATATATATAAAAAAAATTATTTATTATTAATATTTATAAAAGTTTTATTTATTATATAAAAAATAATTATAAATTTATTATTTTAATTAATATTAATTTTATTAATTTTAAATTATTTATATTTTAATAAAATATTTTTTTTTTATTTATATAATAATTTTAATTTTTTTATATTTAGTAATTTTTTTTTTTTACTTTTTAATTCTTAATTTAATTTTATTTTTTATTTTATTCTTTAGTTTATACTTATAAACACTTAAGAGTGACTATTATTCTTAACAACACTTAATATAGCAGTAGAAATACCAGTAAACCTCCCTTATAGACCACCTGCTGTTAGTCTTATTATTACCTGTAAATCAAGAACACCCGCGAACATTATATATGTTCTAAAGAATATATATAAGGTCTATAACAAGTAAGTAGGTGACAAGGGCAAGGGAGCCACAAGGTGTACTAGTTAATTAGCTCTTAAGCCAAATAAGGACTGAAAATAGCTTAGAAAATATAAACGCAGCTGTTTAAGTGCACTTCATAAAATAAATATAATCTACCGTATGAACCCTTTTCTATTAAAATCAACGCCGTTAAAATATTGCCCTAAAGGTGGATAACTAGTAATATTTAAATAATAAAACGCTATAAAATATTGCGCAATAACTTCCGACTCGTGGAAAACTTAACTACAGATCAAAGAATCTAATTATTTTATTGGGCAAAGAACGTCACATAACGAACAGCCAAGCTAATATTCTAACAGCGTTGATTCCAATAGAAAAGGGTTAATATAGTAGTGCCCTAACTGTCTATGAACAAATTAAATTGTGCTATTGAACATTGGTCTCGGAAAATAAGTACTAATGGAGCGGAGATCCTTGTCTATATGATAGACAAAGAATAAGCGACAGCCCTTAAAGCTAATAAAGGCGACGAAGAATAAGGTTATTGTTTATTCACTCTATACAGCACGAGGAAGTAAGGTGCTGGCTTAGGATCCAACCAACCGCTCCCCCTTTCTAGTGCTACTCTAATTACTTATAGGCTTTTACACGTCGCTGCTGAAATTCCTTGTAATGAACTCGGCACTATACTATAGGAAAAGGAAATAGTGAGTAACTAGGATAAGCGCTAACAGGAACCGAGCACACCCACTCATATCTGTCCACTTAACGATACTCTAGCTGGTAATTAGAGTAGCTCATACTCTGCTTGGACAGATCGACTACGCCCTCGAAAGTTCGTTATTCACCTTTGTTTGGTTCACTCTCAATATCTGTCTGATCCGCCCAAGTCTTCCGCTTGAATTAGAGGACAAAAGATGCGAGTGGCTTAAACCCAAGGCTTGTAAAATATAGGCTATATCCTGAGATAGCGAGAACAGACTACTTCCGAATGATATAGGGATGAACGAAGTATTTTTAGTACGTAAACTCTCTTTGTCGACGTTGTGGAGTCAGCTAGTCACCACGCTAGCCTAGCGATAAAGACCATATTGAGTGTAAGTACTGGCGCAAATAGGATCCAAGACTATCAATATAACTTAGTTAGCGCTTCACAGCTACCAAACCACATCTCACCCGTATCTATAATGCCTTCAAGCCACGTGAGAGCCTAGATGCTGACCTGGAGAACCCCATGTATGGTCCTGGGGAATACTCCCATGCTTCGGCAAGGATTATCTCGATCGCTCCAGCGTCTTTCGGTTTGTGAGCATAATGACATTTAATACAGAAGGTTAGTAGCAGTCAGTATAAGTAGTAGTAAAGCGGATAGTAATACTTAATACTAATTTTCGCAATTTCACGCCGTAGGGATTTGTACCTTTCCCGGAAGGGTTGAGTCGCTCTTCATATGCTGGCGCCATCCATCAAGCACAAAGGTGAGGTATATTTCATGTGTGGGTAGTTCCGTGTCTTCTGGTTCTCAGAGAACTGACTAGGTAGTAGCCTGCCGGACATCCGACTTCCGGGAACGTCACTAGTGTCACTTGGCAGTTTCTTTAAATAGATTGGATAGTATCACCCACCGAGTGACCTATGTGTTATGCCTGTGATATAGTAGTATACAGCGAGCTTTACATAACTGCAGGTAAAGGCACTTCAAGTACGAGATATGTATGTATCCTAGAATAATATAATCATAACTTTCACGGAGACTACCATGCCAATTACCTAGTATAACATATACGGCGTAGAACTTCGTTCAAATACGTACATGTCAAAAGTGGGCGATTGTAGGGTCTCGCCTCTCTAGTATGTGAGAACTAAGCCTTACTCGTCGCCAAGCCTACCCCCTCCGTTCTTTGGGCTTGGGAAGGTATCCATCTTGCATTGATCCCCTGCTGTCAGCTTCGAGAACATTGGTTGATATACCAGAGGAGACGTTGATGGTACTGATCAATCGCATATTAGCGCATCAGTAAGTATGCCGTAGAACTCTTTATCTTTGCTTTGTTCATTCTGCGAACACATATAGCTCAATGCTTAAGCGTCGCACAAGATCAGCGCTTGGTATGGAGGTCTGGGTCCCTCCGTACGTAATCAGTCCTATCCGGCGCCTTGGTAACTGCGGCTACCTACCTACGCTAGCAAGTCATGATGACGCTTGATGTGGTCCCTACGCTATGTGGGAGGGAGCCTTCTCTCGCCTGGCTAGGCCGGCCGGTCTGCGGATATATATTAGTATTGCGCCTCATGTTATCGCGCCGCTGCCCGAAACCACCTACCTAATGAGAGATGATTGCGTGAGCCACTATACACCACGGGGTTCTGCGTCGGGTTTCACTCCCTCTTTGTTCTTGGCCACGGGCGGCTACAGATGATTTGCTAGGCGCAAAACTGCCCCCAAAAATACGCACCCCGGCCAGTCTGGTGGCACAGCACCAGCTTATCTGAACTGTTAGTGGCTAACTCCAGCACCCGACAAAGGAAGATCAAGCTTGGTCCGTTTGATCTTCTTCTCGCTTCTTTATTCCTTCATAACCCCACGCGCAGTTCCATTCCACGACCATTTCGAGTTCGAGTCGCTCGCTGCGACATCTATTCACGATGGTGCTTCGAAAGAAAGAGGTGTACACCATCATTACGCCAATTCCCGGTTTCATACCCCGTCAGTTGGCCATCGACATACTCCACAGCCATGGTGAAGTCATAACACTCAACCCCCTAGTGCTCGGTCACAAGCAAATCAAAGCACCCCGCGACGCCGCTACCGACGAGTACTTCTCCACATGGTACGAGATCACCGAGCGCGTTCAATTTGTACCGGGGATGGGCAGGTTCGGCTCAGGAAAGATCTCTTTCAATGCTTGCTTCCACGACTTGCCGTGGGGTCTTCAGACCCATGTCTACGCGCCCTTGAACATCGATATGCGCAACAAATATCGCATTGGCGGGAACCAACCAGGCGTCGAGCCTCCTGAGCCCGCCGAGATTGGCCTTGCTGAGCTAGGGGTCCCGAAAGATGGGCTGTATCTGAGGGAAGACATTGAGATACGATGCAATATTGCTATGGTGGCGACGGTGAAGGCGCAAATGAAGGCAGCGAGCAAAGAGATGGTGGAGCGTATCATCAAGAAGGCAGAGCTGTTGGACGCAGGCGTATTGCAAGCTATGATCGAGGATGGCAAGATGAAGACGTTCAAACCTCAGAAATATACAGGTGGACTGGAAGAATCGAGATCGCCGCAGTTGTCGCCCTCACTCCCGTATGGTCAGGGGTCGCCGCAGTCTCCGACCATGCCATACCAAGTCCCACGACCAGTATCTATGCCATATCAGCAACATAGTCGCCCCGGTACTTCAGGCTCGACGGGGTATCCATCTCATTGGCAGACGCAACAGCAGATGATGATGGATGAGAACAAGCTGGGCCATGTGCATGCTGAGCTACCTCACAACCAGTCCGCAGTACCGGGGAGCCAGGCCTTTCCAATGGAGCTGCCCGGCGACTTCTATCATCCTCAGTCATCGCCACAGCCGTCCCCAACAAAGCCGCTAGTGGGGCGCAATTCACCAAACCCTGCCGCTTCTTACTCCCCTGACCCAAATGGCCAGCGGTGGTCGCATCAGCCAAATCCGGCGACGAAGACCTCGCGACCGACCTCTTATGCCTCTGACCCTGGCGTTATGAACCGTGCATCGCCTGGGCCCGACCACAAGGCCTACGCCGCCGAACTAGCGACACATCGCGAGACGTCCGAAGAGCATAGTTCCGATAAGTCGGGGGGGCGAGGAAACGGGTATCGCGCATTTAGCTATAATTACAACCCAGCAGACTATGCTAGAGCGAGTCGTTAAGACCCGAATTTGGATTAGGGTTGATGTACGATGGGGTATTTGTATATTATTTGTGGAATAGCTAATGCGGCGTAGTTGAGGAATTTTTGACAATGGTGGAGCTACGATACTCAACGGCGCAGTTGGCGTTTGCGAGTCTTGATACCTTATTACGGCGGGATAAAGGGATCGAATATTTACGTGGGTCGCCCGGATTGAAGGCGTATTCATTTTTATCCTGCGCACCTGAGGGTGATATTCTTGTTCTTGGGCAACTTAGATGTTCTTGTGTTTGGTTAATGGCGCGTACAAGCTGCCAGTATTCTTGAACACTGTATATATTTAACCGTTTTGCGGCTCCAAACGATGGCCAGTATCATATCGATGAACTGCTTCGAAGTACCATTCCTCAGACTATTAGTACAATGTACGTTCCAATAATAATATGCATAAGACGAGAAAGGATGTCCACATGCGTCAGTACGCGCATGGCCATCACAACTTCATCAACGCAACTCACTGGCAGATGTGCTGAAGAACTATAGCTGTGGAAAAAATACACTATACACTATACTAATCAACTATTGTGAGCACCGATCCACTGAACCACGGTCAGATTAATCTGCACGCTTGACGCAAAAGGGATTTGGCGTAAAAATGCCGTAAGGGTCCGCTGTCTTCCTGATCTTCCGAAGCCTATCATACTTGGCCCGGTCCTCGTAGTAACAGTTCCAAACAGAATCAAGGTTCCAGTCTCCATAGGATCCCCAGAGGACGCGACGGTCCTGCTTCGAGAAAATACCGTTAGGGCCAATAGCTTCTTCGTCGTTCACTTTCTGCCAATCTTCCGCTCGTGCCTTCGTATCGGGGTTACTACAATGTTCTGTTAGTCACTGACCTCTGGGAAGTGCGCAATGGGCCTAAGCCATGAGAATTTGATTTGGATGGGGTCCAGCTATGAGGTAATAGAGAAGGCAGGGAGTGGAAGATCCCATGTTTTCACTTACTGAAAGCAGTCCATCGTGCAACCTATGCTGGTGTCTCGCCAACTGTACGCAGTACCGTTGCCCGCATTACGCGTGAACATGGAGTTCTTGCCACCAAAGCATTGCAGTTGCGCTGAGAGCCAGCAGCGATTATGCTCCGGCTTGACGATCGCGTCGATGCGATTGACCACCCAGTCGGCCCAGCCGTCCTTAGCGAGAGTGCGCGAGTTGGTGGTATAAGTGCGCTTGACATACGGCTTTTCGAATTCGCGCACGTTGCGGAAGATCCAGTCGCCCGTCAGCTGGGACATCGGCTTCTCCTCTACATCGCTGTCCCCGAGGATCCAATCCGATCCTTCTTTGATTCTATCGAACCACGACATGTCGCATTCGTCGCCGCTCTCAAACGGCACCCACTGCGCGTACACAATGATCGTTCGAGGCCAAGCGATGATGCCGTTATCGCCGTAGAGCTCGGGGTGCTTACGTGCCATCACTTCGTCAAGACCTGGCCACAAGTCGAGAAGGGGAAAGGCTGAACTTAGAACACTAATGCAAAGGTCATAGTTCCGCGGAAAGTTGTCGTTATCAGACATTTCGACGAGGATATCTACAAGACGGTTAAGCGTCTCGGTATCGTAGAAATATAATGCCTTCATCCCTCTCGAGCCGTTGTAGTCCTCATCTTGGTGCACTTGTATCGTGAAGTGCGTTAGCACACCGAAGTTGCCAGGGCTCCCTCCGAGGAATGCCCAGAATAGATCAGGGTCGTTAGCTTTGGTGATCTCTTTCGAGTTTCCATCGGTGTCGATGATCTCCAGGGACAGGACGTGATCTCCGAAAAGGCCGAAGCTACGAGCCAGTTGTCCGTAACCTGGTTGCATCATGATGTTAGCTACTGCAAGAACTTGATCTCGCATAAGCCGGGATTCCTTACCTCCAGTCTGGACATGCCCGCCGAGGCTAGCAATCAGATTGTCAGTATCTTTTCTTTCTAGCTTAACCGCGTGTTCGGAGGTATGCTGTACTTGCCGCCGCTACTGGTCGCAATTCAGCGTGTTTCCAGGTCTACTTACTGGACTTCAGTACACTGTCCATGAGGTACAAACACTTTGTTCTCCGTAACCCAGGCGTTAAACTCCCCGAGACTCCAGCTCACACTCGTTCGAGCATAGGCTTTCCCGTTCTTGCGGAAAATCGCACGATCATCCGGACCCTTGAAGGTATCCTCTAGGTCTAGCTGGATGTTGGGCGCACTCGTTGATGACGCTCCGCTATACTGATGACCGCCAGTTTTGATTGCAACGGCTACACCGTTCTCTTTGGCATGCTTCAGCGTGAGCACGATGTCTTCCTTGGTCTTCGGCCTCACGATGAGTGCTGGGTTTAGATCGCGCTCAACACCATAAGTCGAAGTCGCGTATTGGTACTTGTTGAGGTCGAAGTCCGGCGTACCCGGGAGGTACTGTGTTCCCGTGATACCAGCGATCGTGGCCATAGTCGAGGAATTTGCTGTTGCCGCAGGGAAAAGTTGGCCTAATGTTCGTCGTAGTGTCGAAAGAATGCTCCCCATGTCAACTGTCGGGACAGGTTGACTTTCGATTCATTATTGAACTGTTAGACTCCTTATATATCCTCAGTTTCGTCACACCGCATCTCATCTTAATGTAGGCCTAGACAGTCGACTTACGGGCTAGCCGGTCGGCCATCAGCTTACGTTGTAGCATGAGTAATGTTATGGTGCCATGAGATGATCTGAAGCTGACCATTGCTTTTGCTAGCCTAACAGTCATTGGCCTCGGTCCTGAGAAGAGGCGCTTCATAGCTCAGCTCATAGTGTACGTATTACCTACTCGGAACTATCCGTTGGTGACCGATAGAGTGGGTTCATGACCATCTTGCTTGCATCGCAGACCGGTCCAGCTGTAATCAGGCTGATATAAGAGCCCTAGAGCTACGAAGCTACGAAGGCGGTGGGCGTCTTCAAGCCTCGTGACACTTGACACTTCACTAGTAGAGCTGACGTACCTGGGCTTGCTGAGAAGTGGTCACGAACTAGTCGCACAGACGCCAATAGCGTCGACCAGTCTGAAATAGTGACATAGAAAGTGTTCACCTCGCAATGTGAGCCTTAGTCCCAACGCAAGAAGACCTAATATTACTAACTGTGCTGCGTCATTGACATACTTGGACAGTGTCGTCGTATTGTGAGCAATCACGAAAGCGGATGATCATTGCACGTTGACGTTGTGCCATTCCGAGTTGGTGCTCTCACATAGACTGAACAGCGCTCTTTGGTGGTGTCGTAATTAGTTGGCATTGAAAAGGCTGCCACTAATTTATGCTTAAGTTAGCGGTGGTGTTTGGCTTTGTCGAGCTGCAAGCGACGTGTCACCCGGGCGCCTCTTGTGTAGCTTGAGATTCGGTAAAACCTCCGATTGCTACGAACAGTGTGTATTTGCTGGACTGAGAACCGCAAAGTTATCTGCTGCATTATAACGAAGCTTAACACGATTGGTTGAGCCGTGATTGAGGCTGCAGTATAAGAAGATCTTCAGCAGAACCCCCAATATAACCACTGCCACCCTGCAAACTCTGTAGATAAGATCAGCCAAGAACAGTGGCTCAGCTGAAGTTGTCGCGAGTTGTTATAAGCACGGTGTTGTGTAACTCACTACCACGGATTTCGCTGGTGGTAACCTAACAATATGTAGATTCCTCTGAGTCTGTTCTTAGTAGATCTATTGTAGTCGGAGCCTTACTACCATATTATTGCAGCATCGAAGTTCATCTAGTAATTGTCGCACAGCGATATGAATCCAACCCCGCTGAGAGGATATGCGCGTTAAAGCCAACGATTAGTTAGCATAGCCCAGGCTTGTAGAAGCCACCGGATATCCCCTGAGTTCGTAGGCTTCTATTGGTCCTGTTTTATATAGTGACTTGCTAATTGCATTGCTGCACCAATGCTTTTCTATCTTCTTTATTGAGGTGCTAGTCTAGTCTGGAGGTGCTGAGTCGGTAAGTCTGCTAGTTAATGTCTTACCGCAATGGTTCTTTCACGGCTCATCATATGCCCTGAGCATCGGATCGTTAAGCAGTCTTTTCATTGCGCCACTTTCCAACGCAAGATTGACGTCAAAATCGCCGGTCTCCGCAACATCCATGAGTTGCCTTCATACTCAAGGTCAGTAAGCGCCAAAATGGTACAATAACATGTATGCGAAGACAAGCAAGAAGAAGGGAAAAGAACCGGATCCCGAGTTGCTGATGGGGTTTACCCCACTGAAACTAGAGAGCCGCGGAAGAGAAGCGCTCACAGCAAACCATCCATAAATGGCATTTGAGCCTGCACATACCGAGCCACCCCGGTACCGCCGAAGTCTACTTCATAAGCATGCGCTCGTGCCCAAGAAGTCACAAGAACGTGTCGCGAGCCAAGGAAGCCCTGCCATATACGCTGGGGGCTCACTTCATGAGCAGTGTGGTAGATATAATCCGAAACGGCTTGAGGAGTAAACAGAGACAGCGTATGCCGAATAGCACCGGCAACAGCACCAATCGTCGAGGTAACCGCGTCGGCTCCCGTCTTGGCCGTATATGCTAGCAACAGAGGGGACCCGACGAAGCCGTCCGGCAGCGGTGGTGATACCCGGCTACGTATTCCCAATGTCACATTCAGATAGACCTGCTCTTGCAGATCTTCTAGCTGGCGAGCGCGATTCACCAGGGTCCACAGATGCGCGAGGAGAGCATCCTGTCGCGAGACCGTTTGACCCTGCAGATCATCCGGCAAGCTTTCTGTCGCGGCGATCTTCATCCTTTCCACTTCGGCTCTGCTAAAGCGTATCTGCATATTGTCTACTGGGGCACTTTGATCCCAAGTCGGCCAGGGAGGGTATGTTGAAGGGCTAAGTTGGATCCGGGATAATTCCTCTGGGGGTGGTTTCGTCGCATTCGAGGATGTTGTAGCCCAAGCTGGATACCCCGGGGCGCCCGTTGCCCACCAATCGAACCGGTGCATCGGCAAGCTACGAGCTCTTGCCATCCTCTCGGCATCGGGCTCAGGAGCTCGAGGGTCAATATGAGCATATGCATTAAGCCTTGCAGGGTCGAATAACGGCCTCGACAACGCGAGGCTCCCTGCTGTCGTTCCGGCGTGGTCGGCGCGAAACAACAGCCGCGACCTCTCTGCCCAAGAGTGCATGAAATGAAGCAGACATGTCGCATCTGAAAGACAATGTGTTATTTTCGTGCTTATAGCGAAGCCACCGCACTGCAACCTGTCAGCTCTGTCGCTCAGAACTCAGAACTCGAGTATCGGACTGTCCCAGCACGCCCCTGCGACTTCTCAGAAGGCAAATTAGAAATATAGGACTGCTCACTTTGAATGCGGTGAGCTGGACAGCTGCCGCCGGAAGGCCCATAAATTTGGCAAGATTTGAGAATGCAAGCGTAGTGTCTGGGAGGAAATCAGGTTGGTGGAGGCTGGAGATATCCCATATCTTCTTCGATGTAGAGCGCTCCAATACGCTGGGGACTATTGCCTCGAGTTCTCTACTATGCTCTGCAATCACCAACTCCACGCCGGGGTCGCCTGAGCAGCCGTAAGTAGTTATAGGCCTACCAACATAGCGGGGGTTGCTAGCGCCTTCGACATCCTGCTTCGTTGCCCATCGAAGTTGGCCTGCGTAATGAGGGTAGTCGTCAAGGGTCTCAGAAAGTGCTGTAGTACTAAGTTAGCGCTATACTCACGATGGAAATTTTACAGCGCCATCGTTCAGTAAGACCAACGAACCTAACTCAAGACGCTCGAAGACGACAGGGTCATTTGCGTTGACCCCATTCGTCCTATCGTAGAACCATATAGCACCACAGCTAGAGAATCGTGCGACTGAAGCATCCAATGTCGATAATTGAGTGACGGTAATATTCTGCGGTTGATGAACAGGAAAGACTCGCTTGACGTTTCGCACACGGCGCTCATTTGTTGCATCCATGTCGTCGACGCTCCCCACTGAGTAGTCTAAGCGGTGGATTTGGGCGAGAAGTTATCATGGTTAAAGTCAGACTTATAGCAAAGAGTCACCACTTTAAGTATACATTCTGTGGCAGAAGGTATTGTCTTAATTCGGCTCGCCGTTCTTTGTCGCGGCATCATTCATTATGATTCATCCTCATGCGCCCCACTGCCGCTCCAACAGTCCCCAGGTGCCCACCAATTACTAGAAGTCGCCGAGAAATCAGAAGTTCTAGGTATAGCATTGCTAGTGACATGGGGGAATTCTTCCCGCTGCAATTCTAAGTTTCCTAAGAGAGAGAAGACGGAAACATGTTAACAGTACTTTCCTCTTCGCTAGGTAGTCTAGTGGAATATGCATGATATATCTGTCGGAGAACAAACATACGTACAAAGCCCCGCCACAAAGGACAGACGATATAGCTTTGGGATTGATAAAATCTCGCCCTATTGATATTAGTATACATTTCCCACTGAATGCGGCATGTTCTTCTATGCCCGCAATTGTAGTATGTCAGCCCGCCAAAATAGTACAATTGGTGGATGAACTTTTGCGCCAGTGCGCATATCAGTTCAAGATAGCATCGAAGCCAAGCCCACCGTGACCGTAGTTCGTAGCTGGGAAACGATCTTTAGTACTTCCTCCACTTGCATATCTCTTGTTATGATCTCATCTATGCCAGCGCAGTGTCAAGTTCCGCAGTTTTTCTACGCGCATCCAATTCCTGTACAATTGATTGGTTTTCGTGATTGACATGAAACGGGTCGAAGTATTGTTCCCCTTGATTTCCTGGTTGATCCGGATGGCCATGTGGAATTTGTGTTATAGAGTTTGACTTTCGATGGCGGGCGCATCAATAAGAATATCGCAGCTGCAACAATGGAAACTGCAGCTAAGACACCAATGATCAAGCCACCGATAGCCCCATTTATACTCATGGTGTGAGGTATGCTGGGAGGATCATGTGGTTCTATAGTGCTACTAGGCGTCGGATAGGAAGAATAGTGTGAGTCCTCTATTTTCAAAGCAATGGGTTTAAAAGTTTCACGATACTATATATAGTGGATGCATGCGGTCAAACTGCCAACTTCGCAACGTTATAGCCTTTGGTAGTGTTTGATATACTGTTGCATTCTCTATACCATGACAGGAAAGACATGATGCAAGGTTGAGAGAGGTAATAACGTACAGATGAGAAAGTGCTCGATGTGAAGTCGGTGGATTGATAGCGCACTTGGATCGAATACGCGTTGACAGCATCATATGGTTGAGAGATTCTGTGACACGCGACGTAACGCCGTCTGATACTGCGCTCACGATCAGATCAGCACTCGTCGTGGTGATATGTGAAACGCATCCTTGTGTCATCTCCCATAGATGGTTGAACGTTGTTTGACATATGTAATTCTCCTGACTAATATTATATTAACATGTTGGCTTTAGATTGAGTTATACGCTTTACTGATGAGAAGCGTGTAGGCTTTGGGCCACATATCTAAACTCGGGCTGAGTACAGTGAGCACCTACTTAGGACAGCATGTCAACACTGTTTCTTCGACTGTGCCTGCGCGGTTTGTTGACTGACACGGCGCAGTGAGGCCAGATGGACATCGTCCTGGCGAGTAATATTGTTCCGTATGAGCAATATAACTGACTAGAAAGCAGCTAGTTTGCTGTGGCGGACCTTGGAGCAGGTAATGCGGGTTGTAGTCATTGTCCACTGAAATCCGAATATAATATATGTCGTTAAGTCTGGTTGCGGATTCTCCGGTGATCATGAAGTTGGTCGGAAGTGGTCCTAAGTTGTTCATAATGCTATAACAGGGTTGAGATGAAAATAAAAATTGCCACTGCTGTGTAGTATATAAGACTAACGAACCTAAGGTCTAGCTTTGTACTCAGGGTCGACGAGGCTTTCGTCAGGACGGCGCCCAAGTTGTGAAGATGGGATTAGCTATAGTATTCAGAGGAATATAGTGCTCCTAGGAAATTGTAGAGAGATGAAGACGACGCAGTAAATAATTTGCGGAAAATTCTGCCTGAGTAAGATCTTTGCCCGGATACGTTCTTGTTCGAGGGTGGCTGACCGGAACTCCTGTTTCGCATACTCCTTTAGCAATCATAACGTGGAAGGTTATTCAACGAGGATTCTAATAAGCTTAATGTGTTTTTTTTTACACTAGGAGCTCCTCATTATCGTGGTAAACTGCAAGGGGATGCTGGGGGTTACAAGTTGGGTAGAGGTGTTACGAAGAGGGGTGGCCCAAAGGGAGGCCTAGTGCGCGTTGCGCCCTTACATTCGCTTATTTTATTATTAACATTTATTTTGCCTCGTTTATTATATAAAAGGTTGGGCGCAGCTTTATCGCTTCAGTCAATATTAATTTTATTAATTTTAATATTATTAATATTATTAATAATAATTTTATTAATTTTAAACTATTTATATTTGAATAGATTATATTTTTATTTATTTATATAATAATAATAAATTCTTTATATTTAATTATTTATTTAAATAATTTTTTAATTATTAATTGTATTTTATTATTTAATTTATATTTTTAATAATATTAAATATAATAATATAAATATTAATAAATCTTTTTTATAAATTATTTATTATTAATTTTATTATTATTTATAAATTAAAAATCTTTATAAATATTATATATATTTTAAATTAAATATTTTAATTATAAAAAGAAATGAAAAAAAAAATTAATTAACAAATAATATATTTTTAAAATAAAAACATAAAATTATTATTTTAAATTAAATAAATAATTGTTACAGACCTCTTATATATCGGAAGATATATAAGACGTACGCGGGGGTTCTTGATTTGCAGGTAACAATAAGACTAACAGCAGGTGGTCCGTAAGGGAGGTTTTACTGGTACTCCCACCACTAGTCTAGTCGCGATAGAATAGTAGTCGCTCTTAGATGTTCAAAGTATGAAGTGAAATAAGAGTGTGAGATTGATAGCTAGAGAGCTAGAATAAACGAGTGACTAGATACAGGAAATCATGATCATTATATAGACATAGGAAATAGTAACAGGAACTCCTCATAGCCTGGATCACCGTGAGCCAGTGAGCCAGGTGAGTGGTCACGTGACTGAAAAATGGGAAAGAAGCAAGAGTCAGCAGAACATTGGGCCGCCACCTTGGCCACCTTAGCGCCAACACACATGTTCCCGTAACAGTTTTATTTATATAGAAAATACTTTTATATTTATAAACTTATTATATAACTTAAAGGGTATAGGTTTAAAACCTTTAGTTTTTAATAAACTAGCTATAATAATTTATTTTCTTTTAATCTTTCTGGCTTTTCTGGTTTCTTTAGCTTTTTTAGTCTTTTTAACTTTTTTAGTTTTTTTAGTTTTTTATTTTTATTAACTAGTTCAAAAATTAATATATTTAAGGTTTAAGTTAATATTAATTTTATTAATTGAAATATTATAAAAGTAAGTGTTTATCAAGTAGTTATTATTATTATTATTATTCTTTGATTTTATAATATTTATATAATTATTATTTTAATTAATATAAATATTCTTTAAAAAATTCTTTTTAAAATAAATATAATTAATTTAAATAAAAGTATTATTTTTAATATTATTGTTTATATTTAATTTATTATTTAAATTATTATTATTTATTTATATTATAATAATACTTTTAATTAATAATAATTAATTAATTATAATTAAAGTTTATTATTTAAATATATTAATATTTATAATTTAATAAAATATTTATAAAATTCTTAAATTTATACTTTAATTTTATATTTTAGGTTTTATAATTTATTTAATTAGTGTAATTTATTAAATACAGTATATCTTTTAAAATAAATATTGGTAAATATATTTATATTTTATTATTTTATTAAATATTTTTATAATATCTTTTAATAAATTTATTTTATAGATGAATTATTATTTAATTTTTTATATTAATATTTATATTATATTAAATTCTATTAATTAAAAAGTTATTAAAATATAACAAACCTTATATAAATTCTTTAAAATATATATAATATTTATAAAGGTTTTTAATTTATAAAAAATAATAAAACTAATAATAAATAATTTATAAAAAAAGTCTATTAATATCTTTATTATTAATTTAATTATAATAAAATAATGATTATTTATATATAAAATAAAAACTAAAATTAATAATTAAAAAACTAAATTAAATAAATAATTAAATATCAAAGAGTTATAACATTATATAAATATAAGAAATATAAATAAAATAAGGCTTATTTTTTCCAATAATCTAAAGCTTATTAGGTTATTATTATAATTTAATATTCTAGGGCTTATTAGCTTATTTCTATAATCATATAACCTGTGTTAACTACGGCTTTTTTCTTTTATATCTGGCTTAATACCTCCTCTCTTTTATAACTAGCCTATTAAACCGGCCACCTTTTTTATTAGTTTATAATATTTATTTAATTTTGATTTTAATTCTATATATAAATAATTATTATTTTACTATAATTAGATTAATAATAAGAATATTAATAAACTTTTTTTATAAATTATTTATTATTAATTTTATTATTATTTATAAATTAAAAACCTATATATATATTTTTTATATTCTTTAATATATAGAAAGTTCATAATATTTTAATAATTCTTTAATTACTAAAATTTAATATAATATAAATATTAATATAAAAAATTAAATAATAATTAATCTATAAAATAAATTTATTAAAAGATATTATAAAAATATTTAATAGAATAATAAAATATAAATATATTTACAAATATTTATTTTAAAAGATATACTGTATTTAATAAATTAAACTAATTAAATAAATTATAAAACCTAAAATATAAAATTAAAGTATAAATTTAAGAATTTTATAAATATTCTATTAAATTATAAATATTAATATATTTGAATAATAAACTTTAATTATAATTAATTAATTATTATTAATTAAATGTATTATTATAAGATAAATAAATAATAATAATTTAAATAATAAATTAAGTAAAAGAAATATAATATTAACCTTAATATTCTTATTTAAATTAATTCAATTAATTAAAATAATAATAAAAATTACTCTTTAAACACTTGTTTTTATAATATTTTAATTAATAAAATCAGTATTAACTTAGACCTTAAGCACACTACTTGTTAAACCAGCCGATAAAAATAAAAAGCTAAAGAAATTAAAAAAATCAAAAAAAAACAAGTCACCACTATTATTACTATCTTTAAAACAAGTCACTATAGCTAGCCTATTAAAAAGTAAAGGCTTTAAGTTTATACCCTTTAGGCTATATAATAGGTTTATAAATATAAAAATATTCCTTATATAAATAAAACTTTATTTAAAATAATATAAATTAATAATTAAAAAGAATATTAAAAAATAATAATAATTTTTTAATTTTTAATAATAGATATATTTAAATAATTTTAATTAATATTAAAGAATTATTTAAAAATCTTTATATTAAATAAAACTGAATAGAAAACCTAGAATATTTTCATTCATTATAAAAATTTTAAAGAATAAATAAAAATATTATTTACAAATATTAAAAAAATAACTTTTTTATTTAAAATAAATTAAAAATATAATAAATTATATTATAAAATTTAAATAATTAATAATAATCTTAAAATTATTAAAATATATATTATTTTATTTATTTTATTTAAAATTAAAAGAACAAATTAAAAATAAATTTTATAAAATAGATTAATGTAAAGAAATTAATAAATATATTAATATAATTATTACAATTAATTACTAATTATTTAATAAATATTTTTAAAAGATCTTTATTTAAAAATATATTTTAAATAAAATATTTTTAATTATTATAATATTTTAATAGAATAATAAAAGAAGTTATTAAAGAAATATAATATATAATTTTAAAAAATAATTTAATTAAAAACAAAGAATTATTAATAATAATAAATTAATATTATTAATAAATTTAAATAATTATAAAAAAGTTTTTATAATTAAATTTAAAATATAATTTAAAAATGGATTTTATTTTAAAAAATAAAATTATAAATAGTTTAAATAATTAATATTTAAAAATAATAATAAAGAAAATAATAATCTTTTAGTATTTAAATATCTAAAATATTATAAAATTATATAAATATTATTAATATTTATAAAATAAATTAAACAATATTTAATTTTTAAAATAAATGATATAAATAATAATAAATAAATTATTAAAATAAATAAAAATTTATAATAATTATATATAAAATTCTATTATAAAATATTATATAAATAATTATTTTAATAAATAATTTATAAAAAATAAGAAAATAAAGAATTAAAAAATAAGAAATTATATTATATAATATAATTATAAATAATAATTAAAAAATATTTTTTATTTAAAAAAAACTAAATAGAAAAAAACTTATATTATAAAAAACTAAAAAAATATTAAATTGAATATTCATTAAAATGTTTCATATAAAAATATTAAAAAATTAAAAATTAAAAATTAAAAAAGTTTTTATTTTAAAAATAATCAATAATTAAAATTATTAAGATTTTGTAAAGAATTTAATATAATATAAAGAAAAACTGCTTTAAAATTAAATTTAAATATTAAGAAAAAAAGATTTAGTAGATTTTAAAATATAAATAAATATTATATTATTAAAAATAATAAAATAAAAATATATTTTTCAAAAACATAAATTAAAATCTTTAAAAACTATAAAGTTCAATAAAAGTATTTTTAATTATAATAATAATTAAACATTTAAAAAATAGTATTTTTTAATATATATATATATAAATATAAAAGATAAATTATATTTAATATTATTAATATTTTTAAATATAATATTATTTTAAAAATATTATAATTAATAATTAATAATTTTATAATTTAATAAAAAATAAAAATAATTAAATAAAAATTAAATTAATAAATAAAAAATATTAATAAAATTATAAAAGAAATTATTAAAAATATATTAAAAGAATATCGTAAATTTTATAAATTATTTTTTTTTTAAAAAAAAAAACTTTTTAAATATAATTTAGAAAATTATTATATTTTAATTAAAAAATATTAATTAGAATTTTAGTAAATTTATTATATAAAGTTAAATAAAATAAAGAATTTATTAAAAAATTATAATATTAAATATATATTTATTTATTTTATTAAAGAAAATAATAAAAGATATTAATTAAATATAATAATTTATCTTATTTAATATATTAAATAAATATTATATTATTTATATAATAAAAAGAATTATAAAGAATTATTTAAATAATATATAAATTATATAAACTATAAAATATATTAATTAATGTTTAAGATATATTAATAATAGTATTATAATAATTCTTAAATAAGTTTATATTTATTTATTTAAATATATAAACAAAATACAATAAATATATAATCTTAATTTTAAAAATATTTTAAAAAACTAAATTATAATTAGCCTTTAAAAAATATATTTAATATATATAAAAGATTAATTCTTTAAAATGTATAATTATATTTTAATAAATAGAAATATCATTATTAAAAGTTAATATAATATATAATTATCAATATTAAAGAAATTTTAAAATTTTAATATAATATTCTATAAGATATATAATAAAAGAAATATTAAAAACCTTTAAAAACTTAAAACTTAAAATAATCTTTAATTTAATAATTAGATTATTTAATTTATTAAATAAAAAGATTTAAAATAGATATTTTAAATAAAATAATTATGAAAGAATTTAAATAATTTAAAAATAATAAGCAATAATATTTAATAATTTATTATTTAAAAGTATTAAAAAATATTATATTATATTATATTATTTATAATAAAACATTATTTATAGTTATTGTAATAACATTAATTAAAATCTAATAAAATCTATAATTATATAAATATTAAATAGTTTTACTTTTAAATTTTAATTTTAAAATATATTATATTAAAAGAAATATTTAAATTAATATATTTAATTAATAAAATTAAAAGAAATTTAAAATTTTAAAATAAAATATTTAAATATTATATTCGTAATAAAATAAAAACCTAAAAGTTTAAATTATATTTAAAGATTCTTTAAATATATAACTATAATAATTATATAATATAAAAAACTTAATAGAATTATATAAATAAGAAAATTAAAAAATAATAAATTAATATATAAATAAAAGTTGTATATATTAAAGGTTTTATAAAATAAATTTATTAAAAACTTTTATAAATATTTATTATATAAATATTAAAGAATAATTAAAATTATATAATAACTATAAAGAAAATATAAATTTTATAAAATATTATAATTAATATAGATATTTAAATAAATATAACACATAATTATTTAAGATTTTATTATTAGATTGTTTTTATTAATTAATTTATATATATTTTTATTTATTAATATTTAAATAAATATAAAATATTAAAAAGAATTATTTTTAATTATAATATATTTTTCATATTTAAATTTAAAATAGGTTTTTTAATTAATTAAATATTAAACTTAAGTTTGTAATTATTTATTGTTTTTAAATAAATAAATAAATAAAAGAATTAAATTAATTATTAATAAAATAATTAAATATAGTTATTATTAATTATATACATTATCTATAATATATTAATTAATAAAAATATAAATATATTATTTTATAAAATAATTTAGAAATAATTAACTATTATTAAACAATAAAAAAGATTATTAATAAAAACTTTTATTATTATAAATAAAATTATAAATATATTTTTAAAAATCTTATAAAGTAAAATAAAATAATTAAATCATAAATTAAATTTTAAAAAGTTAAATTTTTTTAAAATTAAAGAATTATTTTATTAATTAATTATAAATTATTATTATTAAAAGATATATAAATTTATTTTATGTTTTATATTTTATTATGTAAATTAATATTAAAAAAATATATTAATAAAAACTTAATTTAAAATAAAAAATAATTAAAATATTTATAAAATTAAAAAATTATTAAATTTTTATTAAAATAAAGATAATATTAAATATTTTATTAAATAAAAAGAATATTTAAACATTATTATAATTATAATAAATCCATTCTATTATTAATAGTTTAATTAATTAAAATTAAAAATAAAAATTAATAATTTTAATAATTTATATTTTAATAATTATTTTAAATTTATTATAAATTTATTATTTTTATTTTTCTAATTTATATAAAAAATATAATATAATTTTAAATTTTTTTTTATTAATTAAAAATATTAAAATAAATTATTATTTAATTTTTAAAGATTATAAATATTCTTTAATATAATTAAATATTATAAACAATAGAAAAAAGCATATAAAACAAGAGATAAAATACAAAATATATATATTTATCTTTTATTATTAAGATAGTAATCTTAAAAAAAAAAAATAATATTATAAACCAATAAAAAGGGTGGCTAGCTTAACAGGCCAGGCGTAAAAAAAAGAAAATATTAAGCCCAATATAAAAAAAGAGAAGTTATAATTAGCACACATTATATAATTATAAAAATAAACTAGTAAGCCTTAAATTATTAAATTATAATAATAAACTAATAAACCTTGGATTATTAATAAAAATAAGCCTTATTTCTTTTTTATTTTTTATATTTACATAATCTTATAACTTTTTTATATTTAATTATTTATTTAGTTTAATTTCTTAATTATTAATTTTATTTTTTAATATTTTATAAATTATTTTATTTTTTAAATATTTTTAAATATTAATTAATTAAATTATTTATAATTTATATTATAATAATATTAATTATATTTTTAATTTTCTTTTTAAAATAAAGTTTATTTTTAAATTATATTTAAAATTTAATTATAATTAAAAGTTTTTTATAATTATTTAAATTTATTAATAATATTAATTTATTATTATTAATAAATTTCTTTTTTAATTAAATTATTTTTTAAAATTATATATTATATAATTTTAATTATTTTATTATTTATTTTAAAAATTATTTAATTTTTAAATAATATTTATATACATTCTTTTTAATTTTTTATAAATTAGATATTTTATTCTATTAAATATAAAATTATTGTTACGAACCAACAGGAGGGTGGCCAACTCAATGGGCCAAGCGCAGGAAAAGAATGAGGCGCTGGGCCAGAGGAGGGGAAGAGAGGTCCCAACTGGGACAGGTCACGTGATGGATCACTGGATCACGGTGGTGAGCCAGTGAGTTTTGGATCACTGGATCACGGTGGTGAGCCAGTGAGCCCTGGATCACCAAGAGGAGGAAGTGAGTCTTGGATCTCTTACATTTCCTATGTCTATATAATGATCATGATTTCCTGTATCTAGTCACTCGTTTATTCTAGCTCTCTAGCTATCAATCTCACACTCTTATTTCACTTCATACTTTGAACATCTAAGAGCGACTACTATTCTATCGCGACTAGACTAGTGGTGGGAGTACCAGTAAAACCTCCCTTACGGACCACCTGCTGTTAGTCTTATTGTTACCTGCAAATCAAGAACCCCCGCGTACGTCTTATATATCTTCCGATATATGAGGTCCGTAACAAAAACTTTATTTAAAATAATATAAATTAATAATTAAAAAGAAATATTGAAGAATAGGAATAATTTTTTAATCTTTTAAAAAAAGAATATTTAAATAATTTTAATTAAAATTAAAAAACTATGAAAAATCTTTTATATTAAATAAAACTAAATAAAAAGTTTAAAATATTTTTATTGATTATAGAAATTTTAAAGAAATAAATAGAAATATTATTTAAAAATATTAGAAAAATAGAATAGAGTAAGAAATAGTTTTACTGCTTAAAATAAACTAAGAATATAATAAACTATATTATACAGTTTCAATAATTAATAATAATTCTAAGACTATTAAAATATTTAT
Organism: Xylaria sp. FL0064; assembly: GCA_022593225.1. Taxonomy (NCBI): domain Eukaryota; kingdom Fungi; phylum Ascomycota; class Sordariomycetes; order Xylariales; family Xylariaceae; genus Xylaria; species Xylaria sp. FL0064. The sequence goes on along the minus strand of JAJKLE010000044.1, from coordinate 262,511 downwards.
TATTTTATCTTCTTTATATAAAATTAAAAATATAAATTAAAAATAAACTTTATAAAATAAATAACCTAAAAGAATTAATAAATATATTAATATAATTATTATAATTAATTAATAATTATTTAATAAATATTTTATAAAAAAAGGAACTATTATAATTAAAAAAAATAATTTTTAAAATAATATAAAATAAAGGTTTAAATAAATAAATAGAATTAAGAAATAATTATTTAAAAGTATATTTTAAATTAAATATTTTAATTATAAAACGAAATATAAATAATAAAAGATTAAAAATATAAAAAGAATAAAAATCAATTACAAAATAATATATTTTTAAAATAGAAATATAAAGTTATTATTTTAAATTAAATAAATAGTTTTATATTTAATAAAATAAAATATTTAATTTATAAAGATTAAAAGAAATATATATAAATATTATTTAAAAATTAAATAATTTTTAAAATAAATTATAAAAGAATATATATATTATAAAAATAATTATAATTATATAATATATAATTTTAAAAAGTAATTTAATAAAAAATAAAAGATTATTAACAATAATAATTTGATATTATTTATAAACGTAAATGATTATAAAAAGTTTATATAATTAAACTTAAAATATAATTTAAAAATAAATTTTATTTTAAGAATCAAAATTATAAATATAATTAATATTTAAAAATATTTAAAGAAATAAAATAGTTTATTAAATATTAGAAAAAAAGAAAGAAAAAAACTATTTTAAACAAGCTTAAAAAAATAAAAAGATTTTTTTTATAGCCTAAATTATAAAAGATATAGAAAAATAATAAAATATTATTAGTTAAAACTAAAGCTAATATTATATATATTTTTTTAATTAATTATTTAATTAATTATTAAAAACTATAAATATAATAAAATAAAAAAAATAAAATAATAATCTTTAAATATTTAAATATTTAAAATATTATAAAATTATATAAATATTATTAATATTTATAAAATAAATTTTATAAATAGTAATAAATAAACTATATATAATAAATTATAAAATTATTATATAAATAAATTATTAAAATAAAGAATAATTATATATAAGATTTTATTATAGAATATTATATAAATAATTATTATAAATACTATTAATTATTAAAAATATAATTATTTTAATAAATAATTTATAAAGAATAAAAAAATAAAAAATTATATTTTATAATATAATTAAAAATGATAATTAGAAAATATTTTTATTTAAAGAAGAATTAAATAATAAAAAACTTATATTATAAAAAACTAAAAAAGTATTAAATTAAATATTTATTAAAATATTTTATTTAAAAAAATCAAAGAAATAAAAAGGTTTTTATGTTAAAGATAATAAATAATTAGAATTATTAAAACTTTATAAAAAGTTTAATATAATATAAAAGAAAACTAATTTAAGATTAAACTTAAATATTAAAAAGAATATATAAAGTTTTAATAAATTTTAAAATATAAATAAATATTATATTATTAAGAACAATAAAATAAAACTATATTCTTTAAAAATATAAATTAAAATTTTAAAGAATTACAAAATTTAATAAAAGTATTTTTAATTATAATAATAATTAAATATTTAAAGAAATAATACTTTTTAATATATTTATATTAAAATATAAAAAATAAATTATATTTAATATTATTAATATTTTTAAATATAATATTATTTTAAAAATATTATAATTAATAATTAATAATTTTATAATTTAATAAAAAGTAAAAATAATTTAATAAAAATTAAATTAATAAATAAAAGAAATTAATAAAATTATAAACGAAATTATTAAAGATATATTAAAAGAATATTATAGATTTTATAAATTATTTCTTTTTTTAAAAAAAAGCTTTTTAAATATAGTTTATAAAATTATTATATTTTAATTAAAAAAATATTAATTAAGATTTTATTAAATTTATTATATAGAATTAAATAAAATAAAATTTTTATAAATATATATTTAAAAAAACTTAATAAAAAGATTTATCAAGAAATTATAATTATTTATTAATTGTAATATTAAAGATAAAAAATAAAAAATAGATAATTAATAAAAATAAAAACTTAATATAATAAATAATAATAAAATATTAATTAAATATAATAGTATATAATATTTAATATATTAAATACATATTATATTATTTATATAATAGAAAAAAATTTAATAATATTATAGAAATTATAAAATATCTTAGTTAGTTTTTGATATATAATAATAATAATAATATAATAGTTTTTAAACAAGTTTATATTTATTTATTTATTTATATTTAAAGAATATAAAAAATATATAATTTTAATATTAAAAGTATTTTAAAAAACTAAACTATAATTAAATTTAAAAGAATATATATAATATATATAAAAAATCAACTTTTTAGAATTTATACTTATATTTAAATAAATAAAAATATAATTATTAAAAATTAATATAATATATAATTAAAAGATTTTAAACGTAATAATAATTATAAATATTATATAAGTTTTCAACTTCTTTAATTATATTTGTACATTTATTAAGAATTTTAAAAATATAATATAATATTTTATAAAATATATAACAAAAAAATATAAAAAGTTTTTAAAAAATTAAAACTTAAAATAATATTTAATTTAATAATTAAATTATTAAACTTAATAAAAAAAAAAGCTTAAAACAAATATTTTAAATAAAATAATTATAAAAATATTTAAATAACTTAAAAATAATAAAATATAATATTTAAAAATTTATTATTTAAAAATATTAAAAAATATTATTTTATTTTATTTAATTTATAATAAAGAACTTTTTATAATTATAATAATATTTAAAAAATAAAAACTATTTTTTATTAAAGTAATTAAATTAATTAAAATTTAATAAAATTTATAATTATATAAAGGATTATTTAATAATATACAAATTAAATAGTTTTATTTTTAAAAGATTTTTAAATATATAATTATAATAAATATATAATTTAAAAGAACTAATAGAATTATATAAATAAAAAGAATTAAAAAATAATAAATTAATATATAAATAAAAGAGTTATATATTAAAAGCTTTATAAACCAAGTTTATTAACAACCTTTATAAATATTCATTATATAAATATTAAAGAATAACTAAAATTATATAATAATTATAAAAGAAATATAATTTTTTAAAACTATAAAGAATAATTAAGTTTATAATAAAATATAAATAATTATTAAATAATTTATATATACTTTTATTTATTAATATTTAAATAAATATAAAATATTAAAAAACATTATTTTTAATTATAATAAACTTTTTATATTTAATTTTAAAATAAGTTTTTTTAAATAATTAAATATTAAACTTAAGTTCTTAATTATATATTATTAAAAAATAAAAGAAATTATGAATAAAAAACTTTATTATTATAAAAATCAAAATATTATAAATAAAACTATAAATATAACTTTAATTGGTTTAATAATAAATATTATAATATTATAATAAGAAAGAAATTACAAAACTAATTTTAATAAAAGAAAATAAAGTTTATTTATTATATTAAAAATAAAATATAATTTTAAAAGTTTTATAAATTAAAATAAAATAACTTAATATTAAATTAAATTTTAAATGAATTATTTAATTAATTATAAAATATTATTATTAAAGAATATATAAATTTATTTTATTCTTTATATTTTATTATTTAAATTAATAGTAAGAAATATATTAATAAAAACGTAATTTAAAATAAAAAACAATTAAAATATTTATAAAATTAAAAAGATATTAAACCTTTATTAAAATAAGAATAATATTTATATATTAATAATATTTAAAAGCTTTAAAGATTATTTACACATTATTATAATTATTATAAATTAATTTTATTATTAATATTTTAATTATTTAAAACTAAAAATAAAAAGTTAATCTTTTAAAAATTAATAATATTTTAATTAATAATATTAATAACTTTAATAATTTATATTTCAATAATTGTTTTAAATTTATTATAATTCTATTATTTTAGTTTATTTAATAAATAAAAGCTTAAATGAATAAAAAATATATTAATAATATATATTATTAAAGTAAGTAAAAGTTTTAAAAAATTATTATCTTATTTTATATTTCTTTTTAATTAATTAATTAAATTATTTAATAAATCTATTAATAGTAATAATAAAAGTTTTAAAATTATTATATAATTAATTATAATATATGTATTCTTTATAATAAAAAATATTATTTATTGTTTTATATTTTTATTTTTTTAACTTATATAAAAAACATTATTAAAAAAAGTTATTATTTAATTTTTAAAAATTATAAATATTTTTTAATATAACTAAATATTATAAATAATAAAAGAAAAGAAAGTATATAAAACAGAAAACAAGGTGCAAAATATATATATTTATTTTTTATTGTTAAAACAATAATCCTAAAAAAAGATAATAATATTATAAACTAACAGAACAAATAGCTAGTTTAATAAGCCAGGCATAAAAGAATTATTAAACAAAATATAAAGAAGAAAAGCTGCGATTAATATAGCTTATATAATCATAAAAATAAACTAATAAGCCCTGGATTATTAGATTATAATAGTAAACTAATAAAACTTAGATCATTAAATTATAATAATACGTTAATAAGCCTTAGATTATTAAAAAGAATAAGCCTTGGATTACTAGAGAAAATAAGCCTTGTTTTATTTATATTTTCTATATTTATATAATTTTATAACCTTTTTATATTTAATCGTTTTTTTAGTTTTGTTTTTTAATGATTAATTTTAGTTTTTACTTTATATATAAACAATTATTATTTTATTATAACTAAATTAATAATAAAAGTATTAATAAACCTCTTTTATAAACCACTTATTATTAGTTTTATTATTATTTATAAATCTCAAACCTTTATAAACATTATATATATTTTAAAAGATGTATATAAGGTTTATAATAATAAATAATTAAATATAAAAAGAATATAAAAAAATAAAGTTTATTTTTATTAATTTATTATTATAGTTTAATAATCCAAGGCTTACTAGTTTATTTTTATGATTATATAACCTATATTAATTATAGCTTTTCTTCTCTATATTTAACTTAATATTTCCTTTTTTCCATGTTTAACTTGTCGAATTAACCACTTTCTTTATTAGTTTATAATAATTATATAAATATTATTAATATATATAAAATAAATAATGATTATAATTAAAAGATTATAATAAAGAATTATATAAATAATAATTATAAATATTATTAATTATTAAAAATATAAATTAAAAAGATTCTTTTATAAAAATAAATTAATTAAAAAGAAATTAATATTTTAAAGAATTAAAAAGATATTATATTAAATATTTATTAAAATATTTTATATAAAGAAATTTAAAAAATTAAAATTAAAAAATTAAAAAAACTTTTATTTAAAAAATAATAAATAATTAAAATTATTAAGATTTTATAAAAGATTTTATATAATATAAAAAAGATTTAATTTAAAATTAAATTTAAATATTAAAAAAAGTATAAGATTTTAGTAGATTCTAAAATATAAATTAGAATTTTAAAAAATTATAAAATTAAATAAAAGTATTTTTAATTATAATAATAATTAAATATTTAAAAGAATAAAAAGAATAAATTATATTTAATATTATTAATATTTTTAAATAAAATATTATTTTAAAAATATTATAATTAATAATTAATAATTTTATAATTTAATAGAAAATTAAAATAATAAATAAAAAAATTAATAAAGTTATAGAGAATACTTTAATAAAGAAAATATTAAATATAATAATTTATAATATTTAATATATTAAATAGATATTATATTATTTATATAATATAAAAATAGAAAATAAATATATAAATAATATATAAATTATATAAATATTTAATTATATTATAGAAACTATGAAATATATTAATTAATTTTTAATATATAATAATAATAATATTTTCATTTATTTAAATATATTTAAAAAGTATAAAAAATATTTTAATAAATTAAATTATAATTAAGTTTAAATAAATATATATAATATATATAAAAGATTAATTCTTTGAAATCTATAATTATTAAAAATTCTTAAAATTTTATAATTATATTTATATATTTATTAAAGATTTTAAAAATATAATATAAGATTTTATAAAATATATAATAAAATAATTTAAAATAATTTTTAATTTAATAATTAAATTATTAAACTTTTTAAAATAAATATTTTAAATAAAATAATTATAAAAGTATTTACATAATTTAAAAATAATAAAGAATATTATATTATATTATTTTATTTATAATAGAAATTATTTATAATTATTATAATATTTAAAAAATATATCTCTTTTTTTAAAATATTAAAATTAATTAAAATCTATTTAAATTATAAAAATTTAATATAATTAATAATTCTATAAAGAATTATTAAATAATATAAAAATTAAATAATTGTTTTTAATTTAATTCTAAAATATATTATATTAAAAACAGATTTAAATTAATAAATTTAATTAATAAAAATAAAATATTTAAATATTATATTTTTAATAAAATAAAAATTTAAACGTTTAAATTATTTTTAATATTTTTTAAATATATAATTATAATAAATATATAATTTAAAAAGATTAATAAAATTATATAAATAAAAAAGATTAAAAATTAATAAATTAATATATAAATATAAGATTTATATATTAAAGATTTTATAAAATATATTTATTAAAAGTCTTTATAAATATTGATTATATAAATATTAAAGAATAATTAAAATAATATAATAATTATAATATATTATAATATTTATAATAAAATAAAAGTTTTATAATATAAATATTTATTATTAAATTATTTTTATTAATCAATTTAAAGATAAATATTTAATATAATTAAATATAAATTATTCTTGATTATTTAAAAATAATATAATTATTAAATAATTTATTAATACTTAAATAAATATGAAATATTAAAGAATATTATTTTTAATTATAATAAATCTTTATATTTAAATTTAAAATAAACTTTGTTTAAATAATTAAATAAAATTATTATTAATTATATAAATTATTTATATTATATTAATTAATAAAAATATAAGTATATTATTTTATAAAACAATTTATAAATAATTAACTTTAATAAAAAAAATATAATTTTAAAAATATTATAAATTAAAATAAAATAATTAAATAATAAATTAAATTTTAAAAAATTTAATTGCTTTAAAATTAAATAAATTATTCTATTAATTAATTATAAATTATTATTATTAAAAAATATATAAATTTATTTTATTTTTTATATTTTATTATTTAAATTAATATTAAAAAATATATTAATAAAGATTTAATTTAAAATAAAAAATAATAAAGATATTTATAAAATTAAAAAAATATTAAATATTTTATTAAATAAAAGAATATTTATATATTAATATTATTTAAAAATTTAAAAGATATTTAAAAATTATAATAATTATTATAAATTAATTTTATTATTAATATTTTAATTATTTAAAATTAAAGATTAAAAATTAATTTTTTAAATATTTTTAATAATAAAATAATTTCATATTTTTTATATTTATTTTTTTCGCGTTTTTAGTTTATTTCTTTATTTTAATTTATTTAATGTATTGATATTATTAATATTATAAATAATAACTTAAATTATTTTATTATATTATAATTTCTTTAATATTTAAAAATAATAAATCTTTATTTTTAATTCTTTTTATTATTATTTTAAATCTTCTTTTTAATTTAAAATAATAATAAATTTTTTTTTATAATTATTTTAATAACAACCTTTATATATTATAATTTATTTATTTAAATTAAACATAAAATATATATTAATTAAAATTAATAAAAAAGATTTTATAAGATAAATTATAACGTTTATAATAAAAATATTTAAAAATTATAATAATAATTTAATAAAACAATTATTATTTAAACAATAAAAAATATTTAATAACTTTATATTAAAAAATAAAATTAATAATATATTTTTTATTTAATTAAATATAATTATAAATATATGTATAATTTATTTATTATTAAAAAAAATTAAAAAAAAAACTTAATATTATAATAAAAATAACTTAAATAAAAGTTTAATATATATTATATTTTTATATTTCTTTATTTTAATATTAATATTTATTTTATTTTATTTCTTATATAAAAAATTAAATATAATTTTATTAATTTTAATTAAACTAATATTATTAATAATAATTCTATCGGTTTTAAATTATTTATATTTTAATAAATTATATTTTCTTTTATTTATATAATAATAATAATTCTTTTATATTTAATCGCTTGTTTAATTAACTTTTAATTATTAACTTTATTTTATTATTTACTTTTCATTTTTTAATATTTAAAAGTAACTATTATTTTTAACAGTATTAAGTATAGCGGTAAGAGTACTAGCAAACCTCTTTTATGGACTAACTACTATTAGTTCTATTATTACCTGCAAATCAAGAACCTCTGCGAACGTTATATATATCCTGAAGGACATATATGAGGTCCGTAACAAAAGGATACACTTGGGGGCATAATTTGCTAGATAGTGTGAAAGTTCAAAATCACCAGATTCGAATCTTTCTTTAGTGTTGAAACTAACACCTCATAATATTACACTTTATAACTGGAAATTTCAATACTCAAATGATTCTTTAATCAGCCTGATGATCGACATGGGGCAAGGCAAGCCTATTCTTATTACACGCTAATATTTTCCAAGTGTACCGAAAAGACTACAAATCTTCCCAGATCAAAGAACTGATGGGACTTCAGATAGGACTGGGAGATGACGGGGAGAATATGGCCGAATCTGACACCTCATAACCGGCCGGTCCTGGATTTCATCTTCGCATGTCGGGGCTACAAATGATACGTATGAGTTGTGACTTACTGATAAACTTATGACATCTCAGGAAAGATTGCGCATGAAATAATAGTGTTATAGCTGTGAAAGGAGATAAGTATACAGCTGCAACATCGTCAAACTGATTCGGAAATTTCAGGAATACTGACACTACTCGTATTATCAAAGTGAGAGTAATTAGGTGTCAATGAGATGGTCACATTGGGGGATGAGGGGTTTGCCTCAGGTGACATAATTAGATCAATCATATGTCGGCCAATTCACAGGCCTTCAGAAACAGCGCTTCAAATCAATTTTCGTCTCGCCCTGAAGTTGTCACAAATCCCGTCATCAATCACGAGGCTCGTTAATACGATGTGATGCTACTCTTCCCCTATCGGGGATATCTGGAACTCACTGCCAATTTCCTTTGGCCGATTTGATAGCCTTATGAATGGGGTCATGTACCATTCAAGCCTGATCAGACAGTCGAACTTTTCATGATGCTCGGCGTTGACCCTGATATCTCGGTTCACAGATTGAGGATGGTTCAGTACAATTTCTCCCAAACACCCTCTTCTTACTTTTTCTTCTCTCTTTTCTTTTGTTCTTTTGCTTTCGGCTTTCAAGACGCAAACTCATTGGAACAGGAATGTTGCGGTAACGGTTCAATCAAACGTCTTCTTCTGAATAGGATATCGTCGGTAAGATACTTGATATATAGGGCATGTGGAATGCTAGGGCTATGACGTTGATTATATACTTCTTAGTCTTGAGGAGGTTACCGGTAATACTAGCCCTGATGAATTTGGGGCAGTACGTTACTCATGCCACCCCAATCTCAACTTTATAGATAGTTTTCGCCTGCGACCAGCCCATATCTACACAGGGCTAAGCAGGAAGGTCGTGCGACCAAATCCTACAGACGAGCCTACCGACAAGTCCGTCTTACGACGGGTACTCCACGCAGGCTAGAACGCGGGAACCGTGAAGATAAAAGACTTGGCCGTGCATGCATAGCCCCCAATGCACCGCTCGCAAACGGGGCGCTGCTAGAAGTTAAAGGGTATTACGTCACATTGGGGGTTTTGCCATGCGCGCGAAGGTATATGCAATCTTGCGCTTGCCATAGGAGCAGCAAGCTTCGTGTAGGCCAAAATTGCACGATCAACTGCTCCGTTGACCATCGGAGCTTGAGGGTTAGTCTAGTCAGCTGACCGCATCTAGGAAGATCTGCAATTTTCCATACCCTCGCAAATTGCTGCCCATCGTCTAGTTCATGAGGAAGCTGAAAATAGCAGCATGCGAGGCTTGGGTAAATACTTATGGAAATGCTACTAGATTATAATCTTGACATGAATGTCGAATCCCTGTTGGTATAGACGTGTCCATACTTGTGTCCCAGTACGGAGTAATTACATAAGTTTCCTCTCCTATTACGGGATGCCCACGTCTCTTAGTCTGGCTATTATTTGGTAATAATCCTAAGTACCTAGGTATGTTACGTAAAATAAATTAGACACCCAATGAAGCCGTAGCGTCGACGCTTCGCCGACGAGTAAAGATAAGCGACTTTATCACGAACTCCTGCGCAGAGCACTCGTCGGGCTCATCATCGGAAACTGGGCGCCATTGGATGACGGGGTCGTCTTTTCTTTGTGATTCGTGCGCATTGGGTTGATCATGGAGCCAGGACATGCCGAGCTCATCATCATAGCCGTATTCGCGCGCGCCACGCCATCGTACAGTCGATTCCTCCTCGCCATTCCACTCAAGCAGTTTCCCTTCGTTAAGAGGGAATGTCCACAGCTTAGCGCACTTTACTACAGAGTCTAACTGTTTCTCCTTCATAACGTATGTCTCGAGGGCCAATTCGAGAGTCTGTAAGTCCGGCCAATACTCTGCAAACTGCATACCCCACCGGCCCTGCTTCTCGAACTCGTCGAGGTCAAAGTCGGGTTGTCTCCGCTCTTTGCGCGCTTCATAGCCCTCAAGCATCGCGGAGCTCGTCTCACGCCGATCAGTGACGTTTATCATGGGCTCGAGGCGTAATGACTCATGTGAGTTGTGAACTCCGGCTTCAGGTGACGAGGTCCAAGCCCACCAATCTGTGCGGGACATGCGAAGTGTGAGACGTGTGATTTTCTTGCCCATGAAGATGCTTCTAACTAAAGTATTTCGGGTCTCGGCAGCTCCGGGTGGCAGTAATATGTCACCAGCTGGTGTAGCCATTTCTTTGGCCGGGGTGAAGGATGCATACCCTGCGAGCGTAAAGCCACGTGCTTCATGACCTGCATGTCGGCCTTTATTCCCCGATAGACGAGATATTCGCTCCACGGAGCCTGTCATATATCAGCTATTGAACAACTATACACGGCTGGTTGTACAACCGCGATATGACTTACCGCCTTCCAACATGAATTGCTGTACGTTCATGTCTACCGACGTGACATTCGCAAATTGCCAAGGCCTTAGCTTACGGCACAGGCGCAGGTTCGAGGGCGTGCATTGTAACGGGTTATCCGGAGGCACGACGTCCGGATGTCCGTCAAACACGACCATAGGATTGACTTGAAAGGGTACGAGAAAGGTCTCGAGGTATACGGCGCGACACGTGAGCAAAAGGTTAAGGGCGATCCGCTGAGGAGCCGCCTGGCCTGGGCGCGCATACGGCCTATCTAACGGGTATAACGCATCGAGGTCTTCGTAGCTCGTGAGAGCATAGTCCCAGATCAGCTCTCGCAGCTCGCCTGGCAGCTTCGCAAACAAGGGGCAACCTAGCTGCTGGTCCACGGAGCTAGGATCGTCGAGAATTCGGACGGCGAGAGGCAGCTTATCGATCATCCGGCGAGCTGCTGCTGTGGTTGCTGCTGCTCTACCTCTCCCTGCCAAGTCGCTCGTGCTTGTCGCGAAACCGTGATTTTGCCCGTTATTTGTGTCCCTCCCCTTTGAGTGGCCGCGGTTGAGCCGCCGCAACACGTTTGACGTCACCGCCCACGTCTTGATTCCCATGCCGAATGAGATAATATCAAGCATGAGAAAGTTTGGAGTTCTCGCCTTCAGTATTATTTTCGTGATGTTCGGTTAGAGGTTTGAAAAGAGTATCGAAGCAAGCTGTGTGAAAAAGACTGAACGTAATGAGGGTGTCTGTGCTATATGCCTGCTGCCCAGTGCTCTCCCTGGGGTCTTATTTGAAATGGGCTTGTTCCGGATACAGGGATTATAGGCTGGCAAGGGATTAATGGGTCTGGGACTGGGACTTTGTATCGGAATTGGCTAGATTTGCGGGAGGGGGCCGCATGAGCTCATATTGTTATGAGCGGGTGCTACAACATTGCGTTAGGTATCCGCCTGTCTGTATGCTTGAGTTACATGAGGGGCCATGGAAAGCGAAGACCCGAAGGCGCCTCTCGCGCCAATGTTCCCAAACCAGAGATTCTGACCGGGCATGAAATGTACTAGTAGGACTTGCTTGACCTCTCTCCAACTCAAGCTAGTGACTTCAACCCAGGCTTGCAGCCTGCAATGCGAAGCTGGGGAGAAAACGTGAGGACCCTGAACCGACATTAGCCGATGGGGCAGTGATCTTCAATCTCAACAGAAGACAATTTGATTTCATTTTTGGTCCCCAACTTCATTAGCAGAGCGCTAGCATGCAGGGTTCGACAGTCATTAACCCAACTACGTATGCTGGAACACCAACAGTTCACTTTACAAATGAAAGAGACACTAACATTTTAAGTATCACAAATACTAGTTCTGATTTGAAGTGGATTAATTAGCGGTCTTCTCTACTAGACTTATGGCCGCTAGAAAGTGATTGGGTAAACTGCGTAAGTAATCCTAGTCGGGCGGCCCCACGAACATGCCTAGCGAGGCCATATCTTACCACAAGTGTTTAGCCTCGGGTAACAATTCAATGACTTCATGGCATGGGGGCGAGAGAACCAAGGAAAATTAAGCAAGCAAATGGCTTTAAAGATAGTCTTCGCTGGGTATTACACAAATCATAGCCTATATGAGGGTCACGAGAACTTTGTAGATGCATGACGTTTCACGTCACCCTGAATTGTTTACGTATGTGCACAACCACACTCAAGGGTTAACCGTTGCAGCAGTAAAACCAACAACAAGCCGCTCTAGTACATACCCAGGTATGGATCGAAGACCGACGTGACAATACAACGTATGGAAGCACTTAAGATGATACTCTACGTACATCGCTACAACTGCTTTCTATTGAAATAGTGGCTATCCGTCTTGCCTCATTACTTGTCTCTGTGTTTGTAAGCTCTTCAAGTGGCAAATAGGGTCAGCTGTATAGAAGAAGTGAAAGTGTCATTTTTGTTAGCCCCGCTACTGAACTTGCAAAGCTCCTAGGCCAGTATATGTGAAAACGGCTCCACAAGCAGGGCTAGATCTGCAACGGCAGGCTTTCCGTCATACTAGCGTAACATTGAAGGGGAGTTTTGATTATTGAGTGTCGGCAAACAAGAATTTGGAACCACTCCCGGTACTGCCCCTTCTATACGATGCCTGCAGGCGAGGCGCATCCCTACCTACAGTAGTATAGTGTAGTTGAGATACTGGGGAAGTTATATGCGGCCCGTCGTTCGTGAGCATGTGCAAATTGAGATACCCAGGCTTCCGCAGTCAAGCAAAGCTATTCAATCGCTGTATGAGCTGTTCAGCCTGCACGGGCCGGACCGCAGCTAATGATATGTTGTGCTACCCATACTCACCACGGTACCTAACTGTCACTTGAAACTGTACTCACCACGTGCAGTGACGCCTCATTGCGGCGTTTGAGGAGCAACCGGGATATCCCGCTTGGTGTTAGTTCATTTCTGTAGTGGTGTGCAGTCGCCCAATGCTATTTGAGTATGGTCTTACGATTTACAGACCTCCAATGTTGGGGCCGTGAAGCTAGCGGTAGCTGAAAGCGGGGATTATAAGAAATGTGACTACATTTGTAAGATACTGCAGTCACTCCTTACGTATGGCTTGGCGTGCCAAGCTACGCTATATCACACGTAATAGAGAGGCTCAACTGAACTCACGACCAATGACTGAACACGACGTATCCTGCAGCCCACGCGCTACCATGGTTTGTATAGCTGTTGATCGGGAATAGCTTATATAGTATTAAGATGGCATTCGCGGAAGGTCTATAGACCAATACAACTACTTTTCTCTCTGACCAAGTTTCTTGTGTATATGAGGACATAGTATCCCCATTTCAGCACCTCAAGTTTCGAGATCTCTCAGAGCCCGAAAAGAATTGCACTCACTGTAAAGCGTCAGCTTTAGAAAGTATAGGCGTTGTGAGCAGAAGACCTTGAAAAAAGATACTTGATCTGCAACACTTTCACTAAATCCTCGAGAGGGTCTCTGGTTATAGGCTGCACCTTGGTACGTAGCATAGTGCTCACCAGGAGTGACTTATAGGAAACCGGAGTTGAAACCGTTCGGTCCCCGAGTCCCCTTCCATGTGATCAAGGTCGTATTTGATAATATTCAGTAAATAGAAGCCTATTAATAGCTCTGCGCAGCTTGAACTGTTAAGGCTATAGGTCTTGAATTTACCGGTGGCGTGATGCGTCGCCAATTTGGCGACAAGTCGCTGAATTACTCCAACAGCTTAGGAAGGCTCTGAAGGAGCGGTTCGAGACTATCGACAAAGGCGATTTTGTTCTCGGGCTGCCTTAGCAGAGCACCGTCAGAGTCATCGCTTCTAACTTTAAATAAGATGCCGAGAGCAGGATGTATCTACCTCGACGTGATAATTGGATTTTTTATTCCGTAGAAGCACGCTTGCGTTGTTTACAGGATCATTGGTTATTAGAACCGGGGCGATACACGAAGGCAATCTCTTCGTAGACCCCGTAGTGACCCCGATCGTCAACCGGATACTGCAATGAGATCTTTCCAGAAGCTTCAAACCCCATTTTCAGATAGAATGGTGCGGCATCCAAGGTGCTCTCCAGGTAGCCCGGTATACAGTCCTTGTTGCACTGCTCTACCCCCCAGCCAACCAGCATTGAAGCGGCACCTCTCCTTTGATGCGCCGGGTCTGTTCCCATGAACGTGAGACCTAATGATAAGCATGAGTATTCCAGAACATAGGTCACAACATGGGTAGGTCTTCAAGCGTTCAGAGGACTTACGGTAACATGGATCTCTCCCCACTGCTTGTTCCTGCCCCTCCTCGGCAGCCCTTCCCCAGCTTTCGAGTATCTTCATATTCGTCCCTGGGGGCCATATCCAAGCTGTTTCTTCATATTCTTCGTCTCTACTAATAGGGTGCGACCACTTAGCAAAAGCGATAACTTGTCCTTCCTGAGCTTCTTGCCTGTTGCCCTGGCCGGTGACTTGACAACTATATTTGACTCCCGTTTCTGCTCCTACCAGGAGGGTTTCAGAAGCAGGAGGGGTTTCCCGGACGACGAGCACGGTTATTTTCGGGTCATCGATATCCGCTAGCGCTTTCAACCGTATGCTCTCTTGCAATCCCTTGCGCACATGCGGCGTAGGGAATTGAGCGAGTAGCATAGTGTTTGATGCGAACGCCGTCAAGTGTATTTCGGAGATGCGGTCGGTGTCAGCTGGGACCGCGGGGTAGAGTTTGAGCGGCATTTTTTGTTATAATCCACTAACCGCTCCTAATTACAACGATGTTTGGCAATTGAAGAAAGTCCGCGCTGATTAAGTAGAGGAGAAGACAGAAATTAAGAGAGAATGTCGCTTATAGAATACTAAACTATGCAGTTAATTAATGGCCTCACTCAAAGCCAGATGTGGAGAAGTTGTTTCCCAGGATCTTTCAGGGTCAGGATAATTCCTCTGTAAGAGCTGTCTTGGAGCAAGAACACTTGAACATCATCTCCATGAAAATACGCTGTAAATCTAATTCACTCTTATCGATAAGGGATGGCTTATGACGATATAAAAGACCTGGTCTCGCATCTACTATGTATTGCAACCACCGAAACACTTTCTGATGAAGTAGTCATTAACTCATTATTTGAAATCGATTGTCACTAGCAGAGAAGGTAAGAGATCGCAAGCGCATTTCAGTATGGCGAGTCTAGCTCAGCGTGAAAAGCAGTGGAGACTGTGCGGAGTGGAGGAACTCAAGCGCTTAGGCCGTTATCGAGTTAATGCCACAGCAACCAGCTCAGCTGTCGTACTCACATTTCACAGTTTCGGGCAAGTCAAGGCCCAGCTGCTTTCGTGGCATGACAGGGTGTAATAGAGGCTTGCCAAGGCTCAGCTGTATGCGCTAAACCCCCGGTTGCGCATCGATATCAAGGATTCAAGGGTCGCCATGACAGATAGTAGAAAATAGATCATTCGAGGCCATCGCATTTTGTCTTCGAAAATATATAAGTCATTAACATTTCGAGCAAGACTCTGAACAGGTTGCTTCAATGCCATCGTGCGCTAAGCGTACCTGATTTAGCTCAAAACGATGAAGCTCCTCTCATCAGTCACGATGGCTCATCTCGGAGTCACATGGGCGTTACCATCCCAATTAGAGACTCGAATCTATACCCCGTGTCCCAATAATTTTTATGATACCGCATACTGCTGCTCGCAGGGCCCTCTGGGTGATTACGTAGAGTATGCTTCTCTCCTTTAGTTAACCCATTCCCACTTTTCTGTACTAAGTACTCTACTGGAGCATAAACTGACGTTTAGTATCGAAAAGCTGCGCATCCCGTAAGGCAATCTCGGTCATAATATGACCCCTTACACCCTGGCATACCAAACATTAGAGGTACTGACTATCGTCCGTCTAGCCGCCCTACCCACAACCAACGCCGTGGATTTTCAAAATCAGTGCGCTTGGATCGGCCAAATTCCCTTCTGCTGCGTTCGCCCCCTAATTGTAAGCATCTAGTTATGTTCACATTAATTCCTTAAGAGGCACTCCTGATACCTGTAATCATAGGGTACGCCAGTGGTCTTCTGCACCGAGCCCCCGGGCTTGGGTCTATTCGGACTCAAGTAGGAGTAGGGCTGCTTGTAAAATGCGCTATTAAGACCAGTTATAGTCAGTTATAAGCTCATAAACTATTAGTATCAACCATACAACACCACATGGGCTCCGCTATTCAATTACTAGTCTGTAGGGAATAGACTACAGTTCTGGTTTGACAGACGGTTTAGAGTAATTGATCGATGCGTGTGCTAGAACTCCTCAGGTCACAAGGATAGAATACAGTTCTTTCACTCAATTGTATGATCCCCGAGCTCTATCTCTAGGCACTGAAGACGTTGCTATCTAGGAACAGAGGAGTGAGTGAAATACCTAGAATAGAGGAACTTCGTGTATGTACTAGAACCGAGTGTCAATGGTCATCCTCATTCACTCATCTCAAGAATATCCTGGATAGTCTCAAGCGCCGCCTCAAGGTCGGCGATTCCCTGCTGACCTTTTTCAAAAACAGACTTGTAATGTTCGAGGCGATGACCTCGAGACGATTGTAATAATCTCGTAACTTGATCGTGAGCTATTTCGCCAGCTTTATTTCTCAGGGAAGTGTCCGCACCTCTTTCCACAAGCGCTCGGACACCAACAACGTCACCAAAATATGCCGCCGTGTGTAGGGCAGTCCATCCAGCATTGTCTGCGGTATTAATCATACCTTTGCTACGAAGTTCCTCGTGCTTGTCTAGTAAATGCTTGACCAGAGAATACGGCGAGGACGCATCCGCGCTGGCCGCCTGGAGTAACGTCAACCAATGGGGCAATTGTAGAAAGGTAAAAAATGGATTGGCGCCTTGGTCCAGTAAGAAGTCGGTCAAATCTATGTGCTTTCTCATAGTGGCTGTCATGAGGGGACTATAACTTAAGATATTTGTCTCTGTCGGACAGTCTATATCGACGCCATTCGAAAGCAGAACTTTGATTGCGTCGATCGAATTGAAGAGTTCTGCATAGTGCATCGAGTGGCATCCATCCGAAGCTCGAACATTCGCATCGAAGTTCTCTACGCTGCTAAGAATATTGACCGCTTCGCCGTTACCAGAAATGACAGCATAGTGAATGGCACACTTTCCACGTTCGTCCATTTCATTGATAAAATCATTGCTGAATGATGCAATTAGACGAAGGCATGCATCGTTGTACCGTCTCGATATCAGAGCTCTCGCAGAGATTATATTGGGGTTCATGTTCCTGTTAGCTGGGAACAGATGCTGGCCCCAGCAGCGATCAGCTCTTCAATGATATACTCCTCACAATCCGGCTCAGCCAATGCGACTAAGAGGGGAGTATATCCACTTTCCATTTTCTCGTTGATGTCTAATCCGCGATCAAGCAGAACATAAATAGTTCTTCTTAGGGCCTCACGGTAGTTCGCACCATGAATAATCTGTCTTGCAAAGGGCCTGCAAGATCGCCCCAGACAATGGATTGTAGAATACCCAACGAATAAGCGGCTGCTTGGGAGAGACACTGCAGCACCTGAGTCGAGGAGTATCTCTACTATCTCCGATAAGTGCAACTGCACTGCGATATCCAAGGGACTTAAATTCGGCTCCTTACTCCCTAGGGCAGTTCTGAATGGAGGCACCCATCGTGTATCCACGTTTGCCCCAAGAGAGAGCAATAGCTCTACGAGCTTCTTATTGTGTGCGCGGACAGCCCAGTGTAAGGGAGATCCACCAAGCTCCAGACAATGGTCTGGGACGAAAAGTGTTGCCGCTGAGGGATACATGTCCAAGTAACTTCGGTATGGGCCGACTCGGTCGCCCAGTTGACTACCGACAAGAGCAGAACTAACCATTCGTGCATCTACATCGTCAAACATGATCAGCCAGTGAATTGGCGTTGGCTGTGAAGGGTCAGCAATGAAAGTATTGCACCGACTGGAAAGTTCCATCGCCGTTTTAGCATTGCCATGCCGACACGCCAATGTAAGAGCTTCTGAAATTTCTTTGTCACGGCCTCCGAAAACATCAAGTAGCGTGGGAATCTGCATGCGTTGATAAAGAATAATTCTCTTGCTGTAGTAATGATCATTATTCTCATCGGGATTCAGTTGCTCATTGAGGGAGGTGCATGACGAGCGCGTAGCCGGTGCCGACTCATTGTTGGTTTCCATGGAGGAGATTATACGGTGGCATAAGACCTTAGCAATTCCATTGCCCTGAGAACTTTTTGCAAGGAACTCGATCATCAACTTATTTTTTGGGCGAACGCCACATCCTAGCAGATAACATAGGGCGAGCTGCAAACAGTCGTCATAATATTTCGCTGTAGGTTGCTTTGACGACAAGGTAGCCACTGACTGGAATAGGGTTTCAAAGTTGTTTTGTTGAGTCTCCCAAGGCAGTGATAGATTCATGACAGGCTTGTACGAGTTGTCAGAGCTATCGGCG
This sequence comes from Xylaria sp. FL0064, assembly GCA_022593225.1. Lineage (NCBI taxonomy): Eukaryota > Fungi > Ascomycota > Sordariomycetes > Xylariales > Xylariaceae > Xylaria > Xylaria sp. FL0064. The sequence goes on along the minus strand of JAJKLE010000044.1, from coordinate 243,189 downwards.
AATTTTGAGATCATAGTACAACTTACTTCAAAGATAGCTGCCGCTGCAGACTTCATCTGTAGGTCTCGACTGTCCACAGTCACGGAAGACAGAGGGTAAACTACCACAGATTGTTTTGATTCCCGAGTTGTCATAGGTTGACCTGATGTAAGGGATGATATTGGTAGTCTAAATTGAGGCGGGCGCTTTTGCAAGTCAGTTTCGGATGATGGCGGGTGCGAAACAATTTGTGGGTATGTCGAAATTGGTCCTTCTTCGCTTTCAATCTCTAAGTATGCACTGTTCAAGCCTTGACCATTGCATACAGAGAAAAAGATACTTACGTCGTTCCATGGGCTAGTATTCGGATGATTTGAGAGATCCCACTGCGTTCGTGAGGGTTGTCTCTGAGTGTCACATCAAAAACGTTGAAGACCGACTCCCTGATTGCGCTCTCTGTACCAAACAGGTTCTCACAGGACATCTTGGCATATTGAAGAACTGCGTCTTGCTCCGCAGCACATAACTCTTCGAGGAATCCTAGCGGCGTCTTTCCTGGAGCCATCAGCTCGCCATCAATGTAAGGGATACCATGTCGAACTATTTCCAGTAGAGTCAAGCCAAATGACCATATGTCCGTAAGCTAGAATGATTCCATTGTTTTCCACCGGGAAGGTTTGTGTCCTCCTCTTCCTTCTTGTTCAGGGGTATTATAGAGAGGCGTTCCACCATAGACATCTGCTTCTGACATATCCTGTTCTAGAATGGACTCTCCAAAGTCTGCCAATTTCGCCATTTGATGGCGCTCTCCATGAAGTACATCAAAAACAAGCACGTTATCAGGCTTCAGATCACCATGGATGATCTTATTGTCATGGAGAACTCGCAATCCACTAGCTACGTCTAGCGCAAGTTCTCGGAGGTCGTACATCGATAGGGTACGTCTCCTACGATGCCGCTTCAGATACAGGAGAAGGGTGCCGTGTTCGGAGTATTCAACCGCAATGAACGGACGATGACCATAAGGATCGTTATTCCGGCCATATCCAAGAAGTGGTAGAATGACGTGACTTTTCTGCGAAGAGAGTGTTGTTAAAACTCGCAACTCATGGGCGACCACGACGTTCCTTAGATGTCTGAGTTGGAGCTGCTTGTCTTGTGTATCTCTCCCTAGGTGTTGTTGGTCGCGATCCGGATTACATGCTTCACAGCAACATAATACGGAGATCTATTTTCAATGGGAGGGTCGAATACCTCGCGATTGACCACAAAACTCGTTCCTTTACCGAGCTGTTTGTCAAGTTCCTGCAGCGGATGCAATGGACCTCAAGGCATCGTTAAGCTGCCCGATGTCATGATTGGGCTGGGTTTCAACTCTTGGGTTAGAGTTTAAAATGGATAGAAAAGACATGCTTGCTGACTATACATGCTACAAAAGTATAAATATGTTTCTGTCGCGATAATGAAATGTTTGTTAAGGTTGAATTTTCTTGACTATCGTCCTGTGCAATGGAAGTCAGCTTGGGGGCCATGCAGCCCTGCCTAATGTGGCTTATACAAGCTACAGCTCCGAATAGGGACCAAGCAGTGGCAGAATACGTACCGCCTACGTACTCCGGAGTAAGTGTAGCATTGACACCCGATGTGCGTAGTTTTCAGAACTTGATCAACTGGACAAGCAGATCTTGGTCTGCAGTCAAGCTACCTAGCCTAGGTAGGTACCTCTTTAAATAGCTCGCAAAAAGACGAGCCGGGTAAAAAGGTGTTGTATTAGTAGTAGAGACTAGTTAGTCTAACACTGTAGCAGGGAGGGGGTAGAAATAGGCCACAGTTTAAAGCACAGTAAATATATAATAATGCCTACCTAACTACTCTTAAAGCAAAAGAAAAAGCGCTTACGCTTTTTTTAATAAATAAAGCTACTAATTATTATTAATTATTAATTTTCTTTTAATAAAACTTAATTTTTTTTAAATTTTTTTAATTAATATTTTAACTATTAATATAAAGATAATATAAAATTTAATAATTTTTATAAATAATTTAAATAGATTTAGATAATATTTATAGAATATTTAAATATTATTTAAGTTTTTTAATAAAAATAATAATTTTTTTATTTAAGATATAATTTAAATTATTTTTCTATAATAATATAATATAATTTTAAGCTTAAATAAAAAATATATTAATATTTTAAATTAAATATTTTAAATAAGTATATAAAATTTATTCTAAAAACTTAAAATAATTTTAAAATAATTATAGATAGATTTAAAGTTTTTAATTTAATAAAGTTAAATTTTATATATTATAAATAGTTTAATATATAATTAATATATAATTTAATTAAATTTTTTAAAAATATAAAAAAAAAATTATATTATAAACTAAACTTAAAATATAAAAAACTTTATTTTTAAAAAAATATTTCTTTTATATACCGCGGTAATAATATTATAAAATATTTTTTTTATTATAAATAATTTAGCTTAATTTATTAATATTTAATTTTTAAACCGATTATAATTAAAGTTTATATTATATAAATATTTTTAAATATTAATATATAAATTTAATTTTATATATTTAAAACTTTATAAATTATTTATATTATTTATTAAATTTAATAATTAATATATATAAATAAATATTATTTTAAAATTTTATATTTATAATAACTTTTATATAATATTTTTTAAAGCTTTATAATATTTTAAAACAAAAAATCTTTTTGATTAAGCTTTATATTTAATATTTTTTTATTTAATTATTATTAAACTAAATATATATAAAAAGATTTTTTTTAATTTAATTAATCTTAATTAATCTATTAATAAATTTAATTTTATAAGTTCTTTATATTAATTAAAAAGAATTTATAGTTTTTAATATTATTTTTCAAACTTATATATAAGTTTTTTAATTAATATAATATATATTAAAAAACTTATTTATATGCTCGGTTAAAAGAAGATAATATATAAAAAACTATTAATTATTTTATTATATTTTTTTAATATATATTAAATTAATATTTAAAGATTTTAATTTTTTTTAATATTAAATAAACTTAAAAGAATAATAAAAAATAATTATAACTTTAAATATTTTTTATAATATTAAAAAGTTTTAATATTTATATATAATTTCTTTTTATAAATATTATAATTTTATTAAGCTTTAATAAATAAAAAACTATTATAAAAAAAACTTAAAAACTATAAAAATATTTTAAATTTAAATAATATAATATTTAGCTTTAAAAAATATTTAAATATATTTTAATTAATAATATTAATAATTAATTTTTTTAATAAATTAAAAATTATAATTTTATAATTTTATTATTATTATAAATTATTATTTTAAAAATAATTAAATAATTAAAATATTTTTTTAAATAATTTTATATTTAATATTTTATAAATTTATAAATATTTATAAATTAATAAACTTTAATTAAGTTTTTTAATATAAATTATTTTTAAAGTTTTTAAAAATAATTAAATTAAATAATTTTTTTTTTTTTTTTGGTTTTATATAATATTATTATAGACCTCTTATATATCGAAAGATATATAAGATCTACGCTGGGGTTCTTGATTTGCAGGTAATAATAAGACTAACAGCAGGTGGTCCGTAAGGGAGGTTTGCTGGTACTCCCACCACTAGTCTAGTCGCAATAGAATAGTAGTCGCTTAGAATAAGAACTAAAAGGTAGAGATTAATAGCTAAGGAACTAAACTAAACGAGTGACTAAATATAGGAAAGTTATGAGATTATATAGATATAATAAACAAAAAGAAACGAGAGCCCTCTCGAAAGTTAACGAGCCTAGTGAGCCTGGATCACTGTAAGCCGAGTAAGCCTGGATCACTATGAGCCGAGTGAGCCTGGATCACTATAAGCCGAGTAATCCTGGATCACCGTGAACTGGGTGAGCCAGCACGTGACCCCTCAGTGGCCCAGTGCGGGTCAGAGAAACACTGGCCCCTCTTTATAGCTCCTCACCCGATCGGGCCACAGCTATTTCGTAATAATAATCTCAGTTTTGATAATAAATAATAAATAAATAATTTTATATAATATAAAAAATGTTTTTAATAAATTAATATATTTTAAATTATTTAATTTAAAAATAAATAAAAAAATCTTTCTTAATATTATTATTTATTTTAAAAATAAAATATTAAAAACTTAAATTATAAATAAACTTTTTAAAACTTAATATATTTTTTTTATATTTTAATTTAATAAAAGATTTAAAAATATATAAATTATTTTAATTTTAAATATAATATATTAATTAATAAATAATATTTTTTAAAATTGATTTAATAATATAATAAAATTAAAATAAAATAATTAGTTTTTTAAATTATTTTATTTAAATCTTTTTAATTTAATTTTAATTATAAGTTTAAATAATAATATTTTTTTATAAAGAATAAAATAAAATTATAAATTTATATAAAGTTTTTTATTATAAAATTATTAATTATTAAAATATTATTTTAAATATTAAAAATAATTATAATATTTTATAACTAAAATAAATTAAAAATTATTAAAATAAAAAATCTTTTTAATAATAATATTAAAAATAATAAACTTTATTATTAAATTAGTTCTTTTTATAAAATTTAAAAAAATAAACCTTTTATACCGAGGTTATAAATTCTATTTTAAATTAAACTAAAATTATTTATTTAAAAAAATATATAATATTTATATTATTTCTTTAATTAAAAAAATAATTTTATAAACTTTAATTAATCAAATTATTAATATAATAATAAATATTATATTTATAATAATATTTCTTTTATTTTTATATATTATTTTATAGTTCTTCTAGTTTTTTTAAATTTTTATTAAGATTAAAACTTAATTATAATATATTTATTAATAATAATTTAATAATAATAGTATTTAAAGGTTTTTTATAATTAAATATATTTAGTTTTTTATATTTTTTAATTTTAAATATAAGTTTAAAAGATTAATTTAATTTTTAAACTTTTTTAAGTTTTGTTTATTTATTATTATTCTTTTATTATTTATTATAATATTTTTTTATAATTAAAAAATTAAAGTTTAAGCTTTAAACTTTTTATTAAACTTAATTTTATTATTTTTAAAAATATTATTAATAATTAAAAAATTATATTTTAAAATAATATTTTATTTATTAAAAAAGATAATTAAAAAGAATTATATTAATTAATATAAGATATAATATTTTAATTAAAAAATTATTTATAAAATACTTAAATTAATTAAAAAAATATTTTTAATAAAAAAAATCTTTTATTTTAATATTTAATAATTAGAAATATTATAATTTTAAAATATATTTATTTTTTTATATAAACTATTAAAATCAAATTATATTATATTTAATTTATATATAATAATAACTTGTATAATAAAAAAAAGCTTTTTTTATATTAATATCTTTATTTTATTTATTAATAAATATTTAAAGTTTTTTTTAAAGAATAAAATAATAAAGAAATAATTATTGTTTTATAAATTATTAAAATTTAAAAAACTTTTTTTAAAGGTTTTAATTTAAGCAAGCATTAAAATAATAATTTAATTAATTATAAATATAATATTTTATTTAAATAATTTAAAATATTAATATTAATAAAAATTAACAAATATAATTTTAAAAAATAAAAAACTAATATTATATTAATTAATATAAAATATATTAAATAATATAATTTATAATTATTCTTTTATTATAAAACTTGCATATTTTTTAAAATCCTTTTAAATAATTTTAATTTTAATTTTATTAACTTTTTTCTTTTATTTTCTTTTTTATTTTTAATAATATATTAAAATTTTAAACTAGTTTTATAATATTATTAAAAATATTAATATTTTAAACTTTATTATTTATAATAAAATAATTTTAATAATAATTAATTTATATTTTTTTAAATTATTTTAAACTTTTTTTTTTTAATTTAATAAAATAAATTTTTAACTCGGTTATAATATTAAACTAAAAACTTGTTTTTTTTAAAATAATTAAATTGAGTTTTTAATTTTAATAATATTATTATTAATTAACTTAATTAAATATTTATTTTTAAAACCTTATTTAAAATATATAGATTTTTTTTACATAATAATATTAATAATAATATATTTAATAATCTTTTATATTTTAAAGTTTAAATTTAAAAAAATAACTTTAAATAAAAAATATTAATTTACGATAATTTATTTATTTAAATTATTAATATAATTAAATTAATTATTTTTTAATTAATCTTTCATTATTAAAATAATTATATAAACTAAAATTTAAAACTTTAAAGTTAATTATAATAAAAGATTTTTTTAAATTAATTTAATAATTATTATATTTTTAAAATTTATTAAATAAATTTTAAATATTATTAATATCTTTTATTAATTTTAAAAAAAACTTAATAAATACTTTAAAATAATAGAATAATCTTTTATATATATATTATATAAACTTAAATATAAATTTAAAATAAAAATACAAATCTTTTTATTAAACTTATAAATAATATTATTTATAACTTAAAATATTATTTTTAAAATAATTAAAATAATTAAAAAAAAACTTTTTTATTTATATTAATAAAAAAGAATTAATATAATAAAATATAATTTATTAAAACTTGAATAAAAAAATTAAATAATTTAAATTTAATAATAATTAAAAAATTTAAATTTATAATATTTAAAAATAAAAACTTATAATATTTAATAAAAAAAAATAACTTAATAATAATTAATATATAAAATAATTAATTAATAATTAAATAATAAACAAATAAATAAAAATAAAAATAATATTAATAAACTTTAAATTAATTATAAAATTTAAATTTAATATTAAATTAATAATAGTTTTAAAACGCGGTTAATAATTAATAATAAATAATTCTAGAATAAAAGCACCAAAAAACAAGCCGGGTAAAAAAGTATTATATTAGTAGTAGAGATTAGTCTGACACTGTAGCAGGGAAGGGGTAGAAATAGGCTATAGTCTAGGGCATAGTAAACATACAGTAGTGCCTACCTAACTCTCGCTTAATCGCTGTCGATCTTATGGTGTAATCAGAAGTGAGCGGCTATGGACTTAGTAAAACTTAATGCATATATAAAAAACCACCTGCGGCGATAATATTACCATAAGCTAATTCCGGGGCATATTCTGCTTATGTGGCTATGGCGGGGTAGAGTTACACTGCACACTGCACACTTATTATTACGGTCTTCTCTGACAAAATCAGTGTCGATTCCCAAAAACGTGCTGATATTGCGGAGGGTAGGAATTGGAACACCCAGTGGATTGATCAGATCTGCATCAATCAGCATGATATCTCAGAACGTTCCCAACAAGTTCAGTATATTCGCTCGATATACTCAGGGGCTATCAAAACACCAGTCTGGCTTGGCACGGATTTCGACTCTTGCTCTAGAGCGTGGAGGCTCGTTGATCAGATATATAACGTCTTAAAGAAAGCCATCCTGAAGCCAAATGTCTTGCCGATATCCCTTTTCGAATATACTCCGACGCGAGTCACGCTATCTCAGGTCTTCCAGAATTGGATCACCCTTTGTGGCTTGACTTACAGAGATTATTCCAACGATCTTGGTTCACAAGAATATGGGTCATCCAAGAAGTTGTCCTATCGCGAGAAGATCCAGTCATTCTGCTTGGCGAACAGAGATATTCATAGGACCGGCTGGGATGAGCTTCTTCCTGGCTACGTCGTAAAGGATACCTACGGCTGCCTCATATGCCTAGTTCGATACAGAATGTCGATACGATATCTAACATACGACGCTCTCATAAACGGTGGCGCTTAGACGCATTGTTAATGGCAACACCAGTGAAGTGCCATGCAACCGATCAAAGAGATAAAGTTTATGCCTTGTTAGGTCTAGCTGACCAATCTTTCAATACATCTGGAACGCATGACGAGCTACTTCCTGATTATCGATTAAGTGTTCAGGAAGTCTATATAAAGGTGGCAAACTTCCTTCTCCGTGAATACCAGACATTGTCCGCCCTGACTCGTATTACTGGAGTAGTCGGCGACTAAAGTCGGGATCAACGGAACCACGACATTGAGTTGTTACGTCATGGGTGCCGAATTGGGGCGACTTCGCTGTGCCCGAGCGAGAGGTCGTTAAAAGTCTGTCCTGGATTTCTTTCTCCAACAATAATGACGCCCAAACGTTAAGATTCCCTGACCATTACAACGCGTCGAATGGGCTGCCCATGAAACTCTCAAAGTCGCTCAGTCCCACAAGAATTCAGTCGGGTGGTTTACTGGTGGACACAATCATACATACGGTTTCTTTTGACGATAGACTTAATTCCAACAAGTGTGACCATACAACACCAATTCTACCCATTTGGGTAGCCTCAGCACCACTATTGCTCAGAATAACAGCTCTAGAATGGATAGTTGCCTATATCAAAACTACAACTGCTGAACAACACCAGCTTAGTGGTAATACTGAAGAAGGCATGCTCAAGTAAGGGTCCGCATACTTGCTAGGTCTCTGGACAAGTCAATTATCATCAGAGCTTCTCTCTATTTACCCGAGCGCTTCGCAGCAGATTCTGGCTACAATAAGAACGCTATCAACAGGGGGTGATTCGGGTTTATACGCTGCTCTGTCGAGAAATTTCTGCTTCAATAGGACATTTTTTGTTACAAAGAGCGGGCGCATGGGTATTGGCCCGTCCGGGACACAATCAGGCGATTCTGTAGCAGTGATATTTAGCGGAGAGGTACCATATGTTTTTCAAAGGATAAAGTCCGGGTACGATTTCGTTGGAGAGTCGTATGTTGATGGGTTGATGAAAGGTGAGGCAATTCTTCTCTGGAAGCAAGGTGAGCTAGCAGAAACAATGATTCAGCTGAGTTGATAACAGGCTGAAGTTAGGTTTGACCCAAAAGTCAACAAGCGTGATTCAATGCATCAGAATTTGTAAAGGTAGTATATGACTCTCCTCCTCCTCCTCCTCTTTCTTTTTTCTCTTCTTCTTCTTCTTCTTCTTCTTTTTCTCTTCTTGGTGTTTCTGTTCGTCTCATATGTGTTTAATGAATTCACATTATGTATTTAATTGCGCAGCTAATTTCTATCTACTAAATGACAATTCATTCCACTAAAATCTGTAGGTCCCCAAATACTGGCAGGGCATACCCCAAAGTCATATTAAAGGCTTATGTTATTGAATATATCGGAAGGCAAGACCTTTTTCAACATATTGTACTATATGGCGCATGAGAATCACATAAATTCCATTCGTGTTGTTTCATGAGGTCCTACCACTCTTCACGATGTACCACCACTATATCATCAACTTGTGACTGGGCTCGATATGACATGGCTGTGATGGCTCATTGTGATGCTCCACGCGCAATAAGGTCTCATGCAGGGTTAAGACTCCTAACTAATGGGAACTGAGGTACGTGGTGTACAGTGAACCGCCAATTCATGGCATATCATCACAACCTCTACCTAATACTCTAGCCGCCTGTAACGGCTTATGTACAAGCAGCATTATGCGATGGCTATAATGATACGTTGAATTTAGATTTCAGAATTCATGAAGTGGCGTGAGGGAGTCGTAGTGACTCACGCCGATGTGATCTTTAGGGGGCGGGGTAGCTATCGACGGATATTCCTCACCTACAGATTCGACTATTTAGCGCATAACAAAATACTTCTATGCGGGCATGGAACATCGAGCTTGAGAGTATCTTCTTTTACTGGTCTTTTACGTAGTGTATTGGGTTCTTCGTCCAGCCGAGCACAGGCTTATTCAAGTTGGGCTTTAATCTGCATGGCTATTTTTGTGAACAAGCACAGAAGCGACTCAACTCAGCCTAACCAGATATGTCACAAAATATGTACGATGATGCCGGGTTCTTCGAGAACTATATCAAGCTTGATCGACAAACCGTGGGACTGGACGGCGCACCCGAGTGGCCGCGTCTACGCGAGATGTTGCCCGATCTCCGAGGAGCGCAGGTGCTCGATCTCGGGTGCGGGTTTGGATGGTTCTCGCGCTTCGCACGCTCTGAGGGCGCCGCGCGCGTGCGCTGTATCGACCTCTCAGCTAAGATGCTAGATAAGGCGCGTAGCATGACGTCTGACGACGCCATTGTGTACGAGCAGGCAGACCTCGGAAACCTCGAACTTCCCGCGGTAGAATACGATGTCGTGTTCAGCTCGCTTACGTTCCACTACCTAGCCAGTCTCCCGGGATTGGTCGCCCATATTGGCAAAAGCCTGAAGCGCGGTGGCCGTCTCGTGTTCTCCGTTGAGCATCCGCTCTTCACGGCACCGACCACGCCGAGCCTGGTGGTGTCAGACCAGGACGCGGGGCGCAGAGCGTGGGCTATCGACGCTTACCAGATAGAGGGACAGCGGACGAGAACTTGGCTGGGTGCGAGTGTGCACAAACAGCACCGTACCATGGGCACGTATATCAACCTGTTGCTGAGTTCTGGCTTTCGGCTGACGGATTTCGTGGAATGGTGTCCCTCGGAAGAGGAGCTGGATAGAAACCCGGGGTGGGACGTTGAGTTGATTAGACCTACATTCTTGCTGGTGGGAGCCACGAAGGATTGATTCATTTCTTGACGAGGACAAAAACGAAATTCTCAATAGTCGCAGTCTGTAATTGGTCTCCTTACTGACATAAATGACCCGGAAACAACAAAAGAAGATATAGAGAAGTATCAATATACTACCTAAGAAAATAAAAGACTTGAAGACTGTTGGATGGATTAGATACCCCTATGTAGATGTCTATATGAGTAGATCGGGGTGTAGCTTACTTATAGATTCCAGTTAGGTAAGCAAAATCTTCACGTGAAAACGGCTAATTTAGTGGGGTTCAGCCATTGGATCTTGGATGCTGCAGTTAGTGCTGCAATACGGGGTATGGAGTGAGATCTGCCTGTTATCACCCGCTATCTGGCGTCATTTCAGGTCTCTCGGCCCCAACCAAGCTCTCGGCCAGGTAGGTCTAAGCTGCATCAGCCAGCTACTACGTACCTGTAGCTTTGGCTCTTTCTCATTGCGCGCCCACAACAACATCTTCATGTCCAAGTTCCCTACACGACAGCATACGTCGCCGGGCTGCAGGCTTGCTATCGACTTAATACTCTCGCCCGTCGGTCTTTTTCTATGCTAGTCCAATCTATACTAACCGTACCGACTAGACCGTGCCAAGTGTACCGTCGAAGTACGCACTTACATACTGAATCGAGTACTTGCCTATAATCAATCAACAAGCGATGACAATTGCGACACTGCGCGTTTCGCCATAACCTCTTATCCTCATCCACGCCTGCGTCGCCAGCCAGGTGCCCAGCCTTGGAACCGTTTATGCGCTCGTGAACAGCAGCAGGACTAGCAGCAGCCTGCCTCTGCCCCTCCAAGCATCCCGTATTCATGCGAACCGCACTCGACGCCGGCTTCCGATCCACGTCGGCGCACAGCAGCTGCCTGAATGCAACCCCTGAACCCCTTCCTAGCCGCCTTCTTCAAGCCAGGGAGCTCCCTCGCCACCCAGTGCACGCCCGTCCACCATTACATCCTCCTCGTCCCAACCACCGAGTTCCTCCTCACCTCCCGCGAAGTCGAGACCGGGGCGCTTCTGACTGACGTCGTCGCAACCGATGACTTTCTGGGGAGCCATGTCCTGCGCATTCCCAGCCCCTTCTCCGCCGTCGGCGGGAAGGACGGCGTCGGCAACCTCAGGGAGTGGAGGGGGAAGGCTAAGCAGTACACGACGCTCAATGGCCGCAGCGTCGTCATCAAAGATGCCTTCGTCTATAGCAACAAGGGTAGGTGACCTCTGTACACGACGTCCGTATTGACGCGACAGTGCCTGATGGGATGGATCTAGGCTTTAAGACGCATACCCACTCCCAGCTATTGACCGACGCTATCTGGCATGCCGACACTCTCGAGCCCCGCCAGTGGCTTATATACTATATATCGAGGCCTTTGGTTGGCATCTGGGAGGAGGTCGAGATCCCCTGCGCCGTTTTCTCCGAGGGTATGGCGAGCAGGCAGGAGGCCGAAGCGAAACGAGCCGTCGCGCTGGAGAATGGCGACCCGAGTTTGCCGAGAAAGAAGGACATCAAAAGCTTTCATGACCTCCTTAACCATTTCCCAAGCATTGCGAGGCAGATGCATTCTGGCCTAGAGAAGTTGTTTAAGGAATTCAACACAATCTTCGACAAGCCGCTGCCTCCTCCACCATCTGCGACGCACATTCCCGACCCTACACCAGATGGCCCCATCGCAGCCGCTATGAAGAAGGTTCGGGCGAGTAGTTTACCGGGGGGACGGGGTAGTTTTGATGGACACAGCGCGGCGCGCTCGACAGAAAACTTCTTTGCTGAAGAAGATGAGCACGTGATGCGAGCCTCTTTGGAGACAGCTGTCACGAATGCCATTGATCTCTTCCAAGGAGTTGATACTCAGCAGCTCTCCATGCTCGGGGCTACCACGGAACTAACCGGGCCGCTAGTAGAGCGACTCATCGAACGATATGTGGCCGAAAACGTACATAATCTAATATGGCCACGGCTGGCTGCCCTGCGTCGGCCACAGGATCAAGAGCTAGAAGCCAAAATACGGCAGATGGAGTTTATTGACATTTCGCAGCTAGGTATCTTGATAGAGGGGGGGCCTAAAACGAAACGCGAACTCGCGACAAGACTTGGTATTGCAGTAGACGAATTTCGAAGAATGACAAATGCGACGTCTGCGCAGGATATGATGGCAATTTTGCTGGCTACAATTCGGGCGGCTACGCAACTAGCAGAACAACCGGATTCCAGTGACAACACCAAACCACCACCGGAAAAGAACGTTCTCATGGTCAATGCAGACACTCTAGTGTCCCTTCTCCTATTTGTTGTAATCCGAGCAGGGGTTAAGAATCTACAGGCGAGACTACTCTACATGAAGCACTTCATTTTTATAGACGATGTTGACAGCGGAGAGATGGGATACGCCCTGAGCACATTTGAAGCTGTTCTATCTTATCTATTCGGCGATTCAAGCAGTCTCAGGCGAGCCAGTCGCCGCAACAAAGCCCTCTGGGACGCAGTGGCGAAGGGTGACGTAGACGAGCTGAAGAGGATGATGGATGCGAGCTCGGATGCCATTGCGGATGACGAACTTGTTGCATCCCCGATCTCGAGCCATGCCCCCTCGGTGAATTGGAGTATGTTCAATGGCTCTTCTGGGCGATCTTCGTCATCTTTAACTCCATCGGAAGCCTACTCTCAGGGTTCAGGGTTAAGCCACGTGTTTCCATTCCAGAATAAATTATCGGACGATGTATCAACCACGGCAGTTAAGAGGGTGAAGAAGGTCGCTATGGACACTAGAAGTATGTCAAGCGGATCTGAATTCTCGTACAATTCGCGGGCGGGCAGTGTCGTTACATTAGGCAGTGGCCTCGAAGGAGATACATCTGTCGAACGTCTGTGTCAAACGCAAGATTCTTTTGGCGAGTCAGTCCCAATGATGGCTATCCAAAATGAGCGCCCGGAAGTCTTGAAATATCTCTTGTCGTTAGAAGATCTCTTTCCGAGAGATATGATCCTCGAAGATACTAACAATGAAGACACTAGCCTACTGAGTGCCGCGGTACAACTGGGGCATACTGAGCTAATAGATATTATCCTCGATTTTGTCATGGCGTCAACGCCCGAACCGCATATTAGGCGTTATTTCGCCCTGCAGGACGTACGTGGGCGAAGCGTAGCTCATTATCTTTTCCATGTGCCAGCTCTGATAGCTCGCATCGGGAGGCTAATTCCCTGGCGACAAAGAGACAAGAATGGCCTAACGCCATTGTTCGCGCTTTGTCGGTCTTACGACCATCCAGATTACTCCAACATGGTGCTGGCGGGTCTCGAGGCTGCCGCTGCAGCCCAGGGAGATGGGCAGCCCCTCCATCTAGACGATCACGTGGATTGCAAAGGAAACACCCTCTTACATATTGTTAACGATCCGAGATTGGCCCTTAAGCTGTTGTATTGCGATGTTGACGTAAATGCTACGAACGAAAAGAAATTCACTGCACTTATGGTTGCAAGCAAATATGGCCGCTTCGACATGGTGCGGGCACTCTGCTCTGACCAGAGGGTGGATGTTGCAGTTAGAGAATCACGTGGGCTAACGGCTGTAGAACTCGCCAAGGATGACGATGTTCGGAACCGCATCGACGACTTGACATTGTTCACTATGAACCCAGGAGCGGATGGCCGGGTTACCGGCGTGGTTCGATCTTTCTTTGTGGAAGATGCTACTATCCGGCTGGTGCTCAAGTCGGGTGCCCCAGCAGATAATCAGTGTTGGACAGTGACGACTTGCCGACGTTCGACGGCCGATTTTGAGCATCTCGTGAATCTGCTATCGATGGAAAACCCAGCGTCTTGGATGCCGAAAGTGTCTGGTCAACGGTCACCCTTTCAGATTCCCTCGAAACCTTCGAGATCGGTCTTGAGGGATACACAAATCCGTTCCAATGCGTTTTTAAAAATCATGCTATCACATCCTACTTTTGCGACACATGAAATGCTGTGGGAATTCTTCCTAGTTCCCGATCTTCAGGCAGACATGATGGAACAACGGAGCCGGCTAAAAGCAGAGACCAGAGTGGAAAGGGTACGAGACGAATTCGAACCGCTGGAAGACATTCATGAGGTAGAGCAATTTGTTGATCATGCGCGCGAGACAATTCGGACCATTAACTTCGCTACTAAGACCGTTGCACGGAGACTCAATGCGGTCAGCGTCATCACGAACGGTATGTTCAGTAGCATAAATAATGGAGTAGCAGCAGCTGACTAACAAGAGAGACAGACCTTTACGATGCCGCACGTTTGATGTCTCGCATAGTAGCCAACCTCGCCTTTCTGCCATCCACTCACGCTGTAGCAGTGGAGACCTACATCAATACACTCGCACCACCTGCTACGAATCCTGCATATATATTCCACACCCAGATCTTGGCGCTGCAGTCCACGATCCAAGCTATGCTTACGGCACTGTCGCGACCGCCCCATCTCATAGCGCAGATCAATTTGGCCCGCAAAGCTATCGAACGCAACTACAGCTCTGTATCTCGGTCGACGAGATGGCCGCTCGGTTTATTAGACGAGACTCGCCAGCGCATCAATGAAGAAAAAGAAGAGAGGGCCAGGCGAAGTCAGCTCGAACTAGATGAGCTATCTAAAGAGCTTCGCTACACGCAGCAGACGGTAGCCAGCGAATTAGCTGGGTGGCAGGACATGCATGGGCGCATGGGACGGCAAGCCATCAAGGAATTCGCCAAGTCCATGCTCATCCTCGAGCGTGAGCGGCTACAAGGAATAAGGAGGGCATTGAGGAAGCTGCATGATGTTTCCCCCGAGCCATCCTCGGTTGATCAAGCGCAAAGGCCACCGGGTTCTGCCAAGCCGAGCATTCCCGAGATGGTGAAGAACCCAGCGGCGAACAATGGAGGCGAGTCTAGCGCCATGGGCGAGGCAGCGGTGAATGGTGTACTGTGAGCAAGGTAGAATAGTATAGACCTCTAGACCTGCGTGTCGCAATCATGGCGAAGCCCTCCGCATTTGCCGTATTAGGATAGAGAGAAGAAAAAAAATTGAGTACGGCCGCCACATCACATGGCGCTCGTTTCTTTCTCCTCGTGGGCGTTGTTTCGGCTTCTACTTTAGGTCCCGTGACCAACGTTGCCCATGTTGCATGAGCCTCACCAGGCAAGCTGAAAAAAAAAAAAAAAAACTTCCCCTCAACCGCACGAGCTCGAGAATCCTATGCAGTAGATTTTTCTCACAAGAGGGAGGCAGCCCACGCATATTGATATAGACTACATATATACATATTACGTACCCTGCCGTCTCGAAACTAGCTCGGTGGCCTTTTTTCACGCCTGGTACATGCTGGATAGATGTCAAGCGGCCCGTTATCACGACCTGTTACGTCTGTGCCGGCGCTTCGGAGGGCGCCAGGCGGCGGATAACTTGCTTTACTTGCTTTACTTACTTAACTCACTTTTAGCTTGAGAGTTCTTGACGAATCGGCTTATTCGGCAGTGGTATTTCTCCGTTGCGCTGCCGGTCGGTCGGTCGGATGGCCGGTCTGCTGCGACCTTACCCAACTACTCAGTAGCCGGCCTGACATTTTAGGATATCTACGGCGCAGGTGTAGTATATGGCTTGGCTTGGCTTGACTTGTCTTACTCTGTCCACCTCGTTGGGTGCTGCGTCGTGTTTGTTAGGCGGGCGAGGTGGTATCGTGGCCATGGGATTACCTTTGTGAGGCTGCATTATGATTGAGTTTGTGAAATGAGCCTTGTTAGGAGAGAGACGGGTTTTAGAATCGCGGCGTTGTGAGTTTGAGTTTGAGTGAGTATGTGGGTATGGTGTTAGTGTGAGTGAGGATGAGGGTGAGTAGGAGGGTGAGTAACTAGGCGTGAATGCATATGAGCGAGCCTAGCTGTCCGTCCGTCTGATGTGGTATGATTCTTCTTCTTCGCCATGAGGGTCTATCTGGGATTTGCTCGTTCCGCGAGGCTTAGATACTTGCCTTGGTTTACTGGTTGACCAATGATGCAACCTAACTACCTGACTATTCTTCATGATCCGACTTACCATCTCTCTTGTGGATGCGCCAATGGGACCATGCAGAATGGTTTTCTCATAGTGGACCAATTTGGGATTTCTCACTCCTCACCCTTCTAGTCTTACTACATACCATCTCAACTACCAGCCACGAGATTGATTGATACTGATTGTGAATCGTCTCGGCCGGCTGCTGATCTCGGCTTCGCGCATGCTCTACGTAACGTAACGTAACTATCTATCTACGCAGTACCAATCTGAAAACATATATACTACTGTGGTTCAAGTGCGAACTAAACCTATGACTCACTCTTCCTGGTCCTTGTCTACCTTCACCTGAATCAATCACCCATCGCGCCGGCAGAGATTTTGCGTAGTGAGAGTAGCACGATGCCGTCTAATAAGCTTCACCGACAGGTAATCGTAGGTCCGCAACCCACGCAGCGCATGCACGTATGCAATGCATCCTGCAAGTGCCGGGTTGTTGTGGTTGGAGGGATTAGCTAGAATGAGTCACTCACGATGCAGTGCGTGGGTGATGGGCGACGGGGTGGATATTGGAGATGGATTGGGGGTTGGATTGGATCCAGCGGATGATCGACACGGCCACAATCCACAGGAGATCTGAAACAAACGGAGGGGTTGTTTGGCGGGGCTTTGCTGTGCTCTTGGTTCTGGTCTCTTGGTTGCTCTTGCTTCTATGTCTCTCTTTATCCCTCAGGCTGGATGACTGGATGGCCACGCTGCACCAAACGTACGGGAACAGGAAAGAAAAATCTGAAACGTTGAAACAACCCTCGCCCGCCAGCCACTACAGTACCACGCTAGACTGGGGGACCAGACGATCACTAAAATCAGCCTAACAGTGACCGGGCAGGTCCCTGACGATTTCCTAATCTAGGCCGTCTAACTACGATATACCTTACAACCTCACTACTACATAATCTATACACTCTATAGCATACTACCATGCTAAGCACACTGTCCACGAGGATCATGCAAGGGAAGCCGAGGGAAACGAACTAAGACAAACAACGTGAACAAGTCATAATTACTCACATATCCATAGGTACAAGTGTACATGGGCTGGAACTAGAATATGAACAAGGCCGAAACGGGCCAATGAGAAATCGGATTCGCGCCCGACACGTTCAACGCGGTGTGTGGAGCGTGCCGATTGGCTGGAAGTGTTGAACGTCGCGCCTTACCCGCGTGTCTTTCTTTTCTCTTTTTCCCTCCGCACTTCCTCCGCGTGCTTTTTCCCCGTTCGGAAAGAAAAATGGGGATAAGAGGGATGTTGGGCGGGGAATCGCCAAAAGCACGGGACACCTCGATTCTTGATCTTTCCTTGGCACACAAGAAATCTAGATCGGCGTTAACAATTTGTCATTTACGTGTACTATGTGCTCCCCCTCCCACCCTCCTTCGCTCGTCTAGCTCCCGAAGAGGAAATAGTAGACTACTAATACTAAATATGATAAGTGTGTGCAGTGTGGTGTGGTGTGGTAGGGCGCGTGCAAATCAGCCAATAGGACGCCGAGACCACCGCCCTTCTTCGTCTCGAAGCGCTTGTTGGTGAGTGAGTTACGCGCCGTTATGCGGTCGTCGGCGCTTGTGCTCGTGGTGTGTCGCCTCTGGGGATGCGAATACGGGAGTAGGGCGGGAACTGAACGGAAGGGAAAGAAATGTGTGTGTGCGTGTCGCTCTCTCTGGTGCACTGTACTGTAGAGGTAGAGACGCTAGTGCTGTGAGAGAGAGAATGAGCATTAGGACGACGCATGGTTATCGTGCCGGGCTGACTGGTAACTTGGTCTGAGGTTACCTAGGGAGAGTCTCGGTAGCGGCAAGGAATAAAAGAACATATACAAGCATACAAGCCCCCAAACCCTTAATTAATATGTCTGTGACCAAGGCTTTTTTTCCTATCCCTCTGTTCTCATCTTTTACTTTTACTTTTCGCCTTCTATATCCTAGCATGATTGATAAGCTTTTAGCCTTGCGGTGGTGCCCCCCCTCCGCCCGCTGTATCGTACGTGCGTTGTGAAGCTCTGCCGATGTTTCACTCCGGTCCGGGCTGACTGGCGGGTGCGCCCAGAGAAAGAATGCCTTAACCTTCGGTGGTAAGGAGGACGGGGCATCAATTCAGCACTGACCTTATCCACGGCTCGCAGATCCTCCGTGCATCATTCACTATTCTCACTGGCATTTCACATATACTACCTTCATCTGAACATTATTACTAAGAGTATACGGCTGACTGTAATTACTGAATGAGATGATCGATAATATGCTGGTTAGTATGGAATACCATACGATGCAATTTCCCGCGGGCGCCTAATCAGAGCAGCGTTCATGCTCATCTTGCCTCGGAATGGTGTACTAGTAGACACACAGCATGGATGATAGCCGCCCGCGTTTAACTGTCTAGTGTACTGCTAAGCGAAAGCGGGAAAGAGATAGGAGAGAGTCCAAGAACAGAATAGGTAGACGACACTAGCTAAGCCAGGCGGCTATCCGGACCCTCCGAATTCCGGCGGCGGATGGCTGCTTGCTTCTGAAGCTAAGTTTGCACCCCAAGCAACGGTTGTGTGTGCCGAGGGCGGTGCGCTTGTGGCTGTCCTGTTCCGCTCCGCTTCATCTCATGCTAGGTATCGCTCGCTACCTCCGCTGGCCAAGGCCAATGCTGCCCCCAATTTTCTTCCGAATCTGTATGTAGAATGGCACCCTACCTATCGTAAACCGTTACACCCTCGCTACGGCACAAGAAACCGATGTCTGGTCAAGCGCAAGCGCGCGACGCCCAGGATACTGCCGACCCGACGGGAACAGGAAAAGGTAAGTGGAAAAGAAAAGACCCCGGGTGAAAGGTCGATCATTGAATATCGATCTCTGTAGGACCTCGGATGTATGTAGACAATAAATGTACGATGTAGGAAGGAGAAAAAAATGAGGGAGCGATCCTCGTCATAATTACCAAATGGAGCGCGGCAAATTTAGTAAGGACGCAAGCAAGGGAGGTGATGCTGGGCTCGAGAACAGACAGGCCGAATTCTCATTATCCCTTGACAGAAGAACAGAACAGACCAAAAGAGGATAGAATGAAGCGAGTCGTAGATTCCGAACAGCATCGCCACATTGCACATTGCCACCTATAGCGACTCCGAGTGACGGGGACAAATGTGAAAATGTGTATAGTGCAGTGTATAAGTGCGTGCATCAGGTGAGGGCATAATAATATGCTGCTAGAGTCTCATCGCAGTGCATAAGAGTCGTGTGTCACCCTCTCGTTCGTCGCGCTGCGTGCGGACGTGGGCGTGTTGCAGCGTGCACCGCGTGCAATCACCAAATCTTTCGTACACGCAAATGCATCCCCCGCGTCCGTCGAGCAGTAAGTAGTAAGAATTGCCCCGAGCGTGCATTATTCGATCGCGGCGGGCGGTGGGCGGGGAGAGAGGCCGAGGGATAGCAGACTAAAAAGTCCACTATAAGTTAGGTAGGTAGCTCCCCACATCCGTGCTGGCGCTTGCCAAGGTTGATAGAGGATGATGATGACGATGGGAGATGGTGAACCTACAGTAGGTACGTACCTACGACTTACCTACACAAGGGTCGGACCAAGGGTAGTACGCCGTTACACCATGCAGACAGAGAACCCGCCCACTAATGCAGACATCAAGACATCGGTACCTCTCCATAGCGCGGTTCTCAGTAACATAGTGATGTATCCATCAATCTGTCTACGCTAAAAGGAATTTTCGAGTGACTCATAGACATCTACGCCTGTAAAAGTATTCGGCACAGTCAGTACCGCGATAGACTACCAACTAGGGTATACTACAACTACACGACACGACACGACGCGGTCACGCTGAGGGAGGTATTCTTCGATTGGGGATGGACATTATCATCAAACCGAGATCAACCGACGCATCGTGCCACCAGGTGTGCCCACTTGTCCTCGAGGATCACCCTGTTTTTTCTCGCGCGAGCGGCCCCCAGAAGAGGAGGATGAGGATGCTGCCCTTGGCTCGTGGGGTTCGAATTGAGCTGCGTGGACAACGTGCAGTAAGCCCCAACTCGGGCTGGAGCGTCAGGGCCCGAACATGAACTTGGGTTTCCAGCATCCACGGCAAACAGGAAGCTAATTTTTAGCCTGGATATGAGCTGTGTATGAGCTGTGCCACGCCATATAACAGCTGGGAGAGGTTATGCTTGAGACAGGAAACATGTGTACGGTGCTCGGTAGACCAGCTAGATACACGACATAGTGTGAACTGTCTATAGATTACGCATATCATAACGAGATGGGTTGGGACAGTCGACTATCCGCGTCGGGTTCTGCTCGGCTCTTGCTATTGGCTGCGCTAAAAAGTGACAAACACATTGTCTAGGGAGACAGATGGCAGCGAGGAAAAAAGAACATCGCTCAGTACGACGGTAGCGCGGTACCGCAGTACCGACCTACCCTCTGCAACTGCCCACTGCGACTGTTAGGGTAGACGCCAAGACCTGCCCAGTAGCCGGGTTGATTGGCCCCACCGCCTGTCTGCATGGACAGGGGCAGGGGTCCTGCAGAGATACCCGCCTGCCGGTCGGTACGTACCACCGCCATCCTGTGTAAGTCGCATCTGTCGAACCTCA
Source organism: Xylaria sp. FL0064 (assembly GCA_022593225.1). Lineage (NCBI taxonomy): Eukaryota > Fungi > Ascomycota > Sordariomycetes > Xylariales > Xylariaceae > Xylaria > Xylaria sp. FL0064. Next base: position 221,884 of record JAJKLE010000044.1, on the reverse strand, counting down.
CCTCTGGTCAACCGCCATTTCTCTTCGGCCCAATGCGTCGACCGCCCAACCCAAGGGCAACATTAGGCCGACTCGCACATTACCGCACATGACAGAACATGTTTACATGGCACTTCCCTTACTAGTCGGTCAATTTGCCTTCGATACCCCATGTTTCAGGTTTTACTTCGTGCAGTGGGCGACATCATCGCCGCAGTCTTCCCTTCTTGCTAGTAGCTGATTTGCATGCGGCCCATCGTGACCTGTCCCCATCCAGCTTCGAGGATAAGAGGACCACCGTCCTCCTCCCATTGCCTTCTGTCTTTCCCTCGTCAGTCTTGTTCTGTTCTTCAGTTTCATTTGTTGACCAACACATTTGTTTCCTTTTCCATTCTCTCGGTTTCCTAGCTTGTCTCATAGACCTGTATCTCGTACTCTCTCAAGACTATTCATCCCAGTCCAGGACCACATTGCTTCCCTCTCTGTTGGTGTAGGGTCATCTCATCCATCTATCGACGGTTATCATACATCTTTCTTGGCGTTAGCATATCTTGCCACGGTGGAGCAGGTTCTCCCCTTCATTCTCTTCCAATAATCCAATACTCAGCTCGTTCTTGTCCTGGTGACGAGAGCAGTTATACACAGCAGACATGGCTACGTGAGTAATTCCTCATCTCACTTATTGTTCACCTACTCACACATGAGGATGAGTAGTCTAGCAGCGGACATGTCTTTTGACTTCACCTTTCCTTCCTGCGAGCCGGTCACCCCGCCGAGCTTCTCCTTTGATCCGTCTTTGCTCGAGATTCCTTACAATCCCGGGCATGCTCGCACAAGCTCGTACAGTTCAATATGTTCAACCGCCGAGACGTCGCCCTCCGACTCGGTCAGCACGCGCGTTACTACTCCTTCGCACTCTCCGCCACCAATCCGCCAGCATGGGCCTATCTTACTACCCAAGATTCGTTCTCAGGACCAGACTATAGAATCACCCGCCAAGCGCGTGAGAAGATCGCCTGTCGCTTCTGTACCTCGGCCTTCACGTAGAGCAAATACTCGACCGACACACTCTCGAAGCTTCACCAACCCAGAGTCGCTGAGCTTCAGCAACTCTTTCTTTGGCCCCGTCGAGGACCAGGTCGCATTCCCCTCCTCTCTGCTCGGCTCACCGATCACATATGCGCAAGACGCCATGGCCACTCAACGTGCATCAAGCGTTGGGCCCGACAATTTTGGGCTTGACAGATTCAGCTTCACTGCTTACCGTCCAATGCCCTCGTATGTCCCAGCTGTCACGCAGTCTCCCCCTCAGCCTGAGCAATTCATGTATGGCTTTGCACCAAGGGCTCCATCTCCCCTGAGCTTGGCATCCACTCCGGACCCCACGCCATCCACCACCCTCATGGACTACCTAACCACATCCAACCCGACCCCTACATTGGTGCGGTCCATTTCATTCCCTCTTCGGGACCCCAACACCAAGCACTTCTGGTGGGATGTGCGGCAAGTCCGGCAATGGTCCGCCTTCAACCTCAGCACGATCCTATCTCTGCCCGGCGCCTCTTCCCTCCTCAACTGCCCTGTCCCGGCCCCTCTTCTCCCCCAACCTTCCACCAACGCGCGCCATCCTGAAACAGAGGCCGCATTGCACAGCATCTATGCATCGTACTACATCCCCAAGCTCAACTCAGCTCTGGCCATATCCTCACAGCGGGCTCTCCAGTTCTCAGTTCCCAGCACAAAGCACACATCGTCATCTAACAATGACCATCTTATTGTCGCTAACATGGCTGGAGAGTCATCGACGGCGGCTGCCATCTTCGGTGGGAAGCCAACTGCCCGCGTCGTAGGACTTGTCAAGTCGTTCGACCGCTTCAACACTGGAATGCGAGTTGAGGGCAATATCAAGCGCGTCGAGTACCTGCGTGGACTGGCACATTTACACCACGTGATGCGCGAGCATGGCACACGCTACGGCTTCATCCTGACTGAAATCGAGCTGGTGTTAGTCCGTAACGGCTCTGAACGAGTGCCCCACTTCGGTTACCTGGAAGTGACCAGCGTTCAGCTCGCCGCCGCAGGGACAGACGAGGACGTTGAGGATGCGACCACTCCACTCACGGCGTGTCTCGCACTTTGGGGTCTATGCATGTTGGCCGGCGACGAATCAACGCCCGGGCATGCGCCGTGGAAGGCTGACATCGGTGCCCCAGCCGAGGGCTCTCGTCGCAACGCACGCGCCCGCGACGATTGGATGCCCCAGCCACAGCTTGCCGAGAAGCGGGAGGCTAAGCGCGCCAGGGGCTGGGTGTTACCCGAGGACCCCATTGGTAGGAAGGAGTTGGGCAAGAGGGGTGTGCGATACGGTGGATGCTAAATCAACTTTTTCTTTCATTCATTCTTCCTTCTTACCATCCATGCGCGACCTGGGCTGGTCCCTAGGTTTGTTTGCGCAAAGTATCTTGGCGTTGTACATAGATACCCCATCATCGTCATCTATCTAGTTAATGGTTTTTCTCCCTGGGGTTTCAGGTTCGAGGTCCGGGATCAGGATATGGGTATGGGTATTACGATTGATGAGGATGGGTAAAGAAAGGATGGGCACTAGCAATAGTGATTTGGTTCTCTGCGATGCGTGGGAATGGCCCCATGCCAAATTCAAGAAACTTGGCATAGTCCAATCCGAATTACCGGAAATCCGCCGCTGTCTCTCTTTCTCTCGCTACGTTGTGATGTGACCCTCTATTAACATTGCATGATGTTTCGTTTCCTACATTCTGTTTTTAAGAAAGTAACATCGCCCCCATTTGCCTATACGCAAATCCGGTAGGCAGCTGAATGCAGCATTGTCAGTACACTACGGCCTAGTTGAGCTGTATTTGGGGTCTTTTGGGAATCGGGGTTGACGGCCCCCGGATGGGTCACTACTGCTACCGTCTCGTCGCATGCAACTATCCCCGAGCTACTCATTTTAGTAGAAGAGGATAATCAATCCCCCAAAAGTCGACGGAATTCCCGGAAGAACGAGTAGCCGCGGAGAAGAACACGTCCCCATCGTGGAAACGCTAGCTGGGTGTAATTACCTGCGGCCTTAGTCGAGTCAAATGGCCACCCGGAGACCGTGCAAGTGACCTAATTACTTGACTAACTTACTTATTTTCTTACGTATCTGCTGATTTCTCGCTCTTGTATCGTGCGGGAGCACAAAATTGGTTTGTGTCGTTTGTGCCCGCGTTGTTTACCCCTCTCGTGCTGCGAGATTCGTAATCATACTACTCCCTTCGGGGCAGACTTGTTGCATTGTGCTGCGTTGCCTTACGTTTCTGGGTTTCTCCCCGGAAATGGCTATTCTACTGCTTATGTAAGTAAGTAGTTGCATGTCGATCTCGGGTGTCGCGATCATGTTTTTGTCCGACCATGCTTTACTGACAACAAACGCAACTCTAGTTCGGACTTGAAATTGGTGTTGATGTCGGAATAGATTCGGATCTGAATGGAATCATGCTTCCGCTACTCGCCGAGCGATTCTCAGTGGAAATAAGGTTGGTTAAATCGTGATGTCTACATATAAATGGAGAGTACGGTATCACTTATTCATTTGAGATTTTACATGACAAGCACAACATCAACAGACATCTTAACTACATCTGCATCATTTTCATTGTAATTACTCCCTATTGAAACACGTTTCTCACTGTCTAGCATCATACACGACCATATCTCATTAGAGGTGATATAAACACACACACCGCAATAAAGCAGAACAATGTCGGGAGTCATAACAGAAATAACCAACCTCTTCCTGAACACCAACGAAAAAGAGCAAATCCCACCCACGTCCCTAAAGCGCACAGACTCAGGGATAGCTCTCAATGATGAGTCCACAGCATCCCAAATGCTCCTCTCAGAAGCCATCCTAGCCCGCCACTCATCCCGCCTATACCTCCCCCGCGAAGTACCCCGCGCCCTCCTCGAGCACGCTCTAAGCCTTGCCACGCACGCCCCAAGCAACACGAACACGCAGGCCTGGCGTCTCTTCGTGGTGACGGGGGAAGCGCTAACGCGTCTGAAAACGTCCCTGCTTGCTGCCGCAGGGGCCGGAAAGCCAAACATCCCGTCGCTACCCGCGGCCTTCGACAGCTACCACCACGCCCTCGGCCATCAGCTGTACGGGACCGGCTGGGGCCTCGCGCGGGACGACGTCGAGGGTCGACGCGCCGCCGTGCTGCGGAATTTCGACTTCTTCGGGGCCCCGGCTGCCGTTCTCGTATGCATGAGTCGCGAGCTCAGGGGCACCGAGGCGCTGAGCGTGGGGATATACCTGCAGACGTTCTTGCTTGCGCTTACGGAGATGGGGGTGGGAAGTTGTGTTGAGATTAGCGTTGCGGGGTATCCGGATATTGTTAAAAGGGAGGTGGGCATTCCTGAGGATTTGGTGTTGCTTTGTGGGGTTGCTGTGGGCTTTGAGGATACGGAGGCGCGGGTTAATCAGATTAGGGCTGATAGGGACGAGGTTGGGATGTTTACGGCTTGGGTTCAGTGAGATGAAAAGTGAGTGAGATGAGCTAGGTGAGCGCCGCGGCGGGTGGTGAAAGGCTAGGAATGAAGTGCGAGGTGCAAGGTGTATGAGTTGGTGTGTAATAATTGTATCATAGGGCTATCCTTAGAGGCGGGTATAGACGGTGGAGGCGTTTCGAGGAATCATAGACGGTCGGGTCTCTGCTCTATATTATCATGTATTATACATCTGTTCTATCAACGATTTGCCACGCTGCAGCTTCCTAGTTAGTAAGTCCGTTTAATTGCTTCTACGTAGACCTCGAGGTAACTCAACCTGGGCTGTGCCGCCTAGTAGAACATAACTGAGCCAGTGAGTTTGACTGTGACTAATGTCAGACCTTTAGACCAGAGAATCGAATGACGATAGCGGGTCTATAACTTTCAAAACCCGTTAACCATTCAGTAACCTAATATTTAAAGCTAGATGTATTTTTGAGACAGTCGGTATCACTCCAAGGTCATAGATGAATGTAGGCCACTGAGGGGCAACTGATACATAAATATATATTGACTCAATTCACTCAATCGAAGCTTGAGTTGAAACTGACCAAAAAGACAGATCGAATTGGATGGTGATGGGACCCCTTTTCCTTGTAGCCACGACAGTATAACTCTCGACGAGGTAGCGACTGTATGTACAGGCATCTGGCACAGGATAATCCTATAATGATGCCAAGCTCCCCTGCTGGGCTTCTATTTAGCCTCGAAGAACCACCCAGCGAGGTATTCGAGGATGCCCTCCCAGCGCGGCAGCTCGCACGCCAGAGCAATATACAAATCCGGACGAACAAGCACGAGCCTGCCCTCCCCTTGCCCGTCTTTCTCAATACCGTACCGATCCTTGTGTTCGCCAACTTCATTCAAGCTCTGATTGTCGAAGCCGAATTCCTCTTCGCGGCGGTCGGATATCAGATACACGCACACGTGATCTGAGAAATGCTGCGTTATGGCGTCGCGAACACGAACGGCCTGCGCGGCCTTCCTATCGGGAGACAAGTCGGGTACCACGAGCAACGTGAACTGCGGACGGCGATAGATGTCATAGACGTGGCGTTGCGGGGAGACAGTGAGTAGCGCGTCCGGAGCGCGGGCGCCTGGTCTTGGGCCCGGGACCGGGTTATTCTGGTACATGAGTGGGAGGAGGGGAGTGACAGTTTCGACGTAGTTGTGAGAAAGGCCGGAGACGAGAAACACGGTGTTCTCCTCCCAGTTCGGCACCTGCGTAAGAGCAAGGCGGTCTGCGGGCTCGATGCCGAAGCCCATGACAATCTTGTGAGTTGCGGCTGCGCCGGCGCTGATCTGTTTGCCAATGGGTTTGCGTTCCTGTTCATAGGTGTCAAGGATGTCGGGTGATGCTTGCCCTTTGACGACGGCCGCGAGCTTCCACCCTAGGTTGAACGCATCTTGCATGCATCCGTTCATTCCTTGGCCCCCTGCAGGCGAGTGGACGTGGCTGGCGTCGCCGCATATGAGAAGCCTCCCGGCACGGTATTTGGCCGCGATATTGTTGTTCACCTTCCACGACGTCGACCACTCAACTTCACCCACCTTGAAGCCAATGCCTAGTTTGTCAGCAACTTCTTGGAAGACTTGCTGTCTGTCTTCCCTGTTAACAAGTTCGCCTGTTGGTTCGCACATGTAGACGCGATAGAGCTCCTTGCCGGGCATGCGAGAGATGTTCATGAAGAGGTTCTTAGTAAAGAAGTAATGTAACCAGGTAGTGTCAAATTTGACGTTTGACAGGTGTACATCCATCATTGCCATGGAGGTGATGTAGCGGCCTGGGAAATCTATTCCGGCGGCTCCGCGCACGAAGCTCTTCGCACCATCGCATCCCACTACCCATGGATAGCTGACCTTCTCAGTCTTCCCATCAGGGAGCTGGATCATGCCGTGACCCTGCCATTATCTTTCGCCTCTTCTGGGCTCGAGAGACCGACGAGCCGAGTCGAGTACTCCGGCAAAACCCCATGGGTGGCAAGGAGATGGTTTCTCAGAACCTGCTCGAAGCTGTTCTGGCTGATCTTATAGTAAAAGAGGTACCTGGTCGGCAAGCCCCGGTAGTCATTCTTCGGACACTTCTCTGGAGGGATGCCTGGAAAATTATAGATATTTCCTGGGCATTCTAGGCAGACCTCCTTCAATCGATAGCTGATTAACATGTGATCAAACATTTCCATCGTACGGGCGTGGACGGTGAAAGCTCGAGCGGTATGTGATAGGCCCTCACCTTTCTCAATAATACGCACGGGAACCTTACGACGCAGAAGCTCGTAGCACAGGATGAGACCAGAGGGCCCTCCTCCTACTATGAGGACCTCATCAGAATGCCTGACATCGGTTGATTCGCTCATCGTGTGAAGCAATATTTATCAGTGAGTGAATAGAACAGCTGAGTGTTGTCTTCCGTTTTGCCTCTTAGATGGCGTTAGAGCTCTCTACTTATTGTCGAAGAGAGATCATAGTTTCCTGATTCTGTAAAATCATACGGTTCAGATCTTAGGGCGCAGCATCCGTATTCATATAAGATCTACGCATTCTCGAGGATGTTTCTCTAATATGCAAATTTGGTCGGCTTACTCTTTCGGCGAACGTACCGGCATGAACGCATATTTTCCGTATAATAATTCCGGCGTTGTTTCGTCCGGGGAAAGTGCCCGAGAAATCCGTTGCCGTTCTAGAGACTGGCGTGAAACAAAAATTGCTTCACATGTTCTATCTCAATGTTAGAGTGTAAACGGCTTGCACCTATCCTTGGCGTGTTTTCATCGTAAACTCGTTTATTTATTTATTAGATCCTTCGTCCCCACCGCCGTCACCTCTTCCAGGAGACTTTCTTTTAGAACCCGCACTATACTATAGCCGCATTTCCCTTGTTAACTTTATGAGGTCTTATGCTCATCTAGTAGTTGGACCTGACTCTTTTCCACCCTCCTTGTCTTGCTCTCTTCTTAAGTAGGTTGTTAGTCCGAGTCGACTGCCCCAATACCTTACTTCTGAGCCATTATGCCCGGTAATCTTTGCTGAATTCCGCCTCGGAATTACGGTGCTCGGGAAAAGCATTTATCAGATCTTTGTCATTGCATTAACCGCGGGGCAGACTATGCGGAGAAACGTGCACAGATGCGCAATTCATGAGCTCCACAAGTGTGCTAGGGGCAGGCTTATCTTCAGGCCCTAGATGAGGACCACGTGCCGAATATGAAATAGTTAGTATGGCCCTTGCGGATGAATTCTAGGCGAGGATTCGGTTGTTCTGCTCGAAATCTAGGTATTTGACGACCTTGTCCATCAGATCTCCGAAGTCAGTTCTCTTGAAGGCATTGAGTGAGCCCATGGACTCAGCATGGGACATTGTGACCAACAGAAACGCAATTCAATTGAAGTGACGAAAACCTGTAAATCTCTCTTTAGGCTGTCTTTTCCCTTCGCGGTACCTGTTATCCCTTGCATTTCAGAATTCCGTTCAGCCACTAAGTGGCTGTAACTCCCTTGCCCAGCCTCACTCCTTTGCTTACTTCGGTACCTATGAAAACGTCCAATGTCGTAGCAACGCTAAGTATAACAATCGCATAGTTGGGACTAGAGTACTTGAATAATTCTAGGAAGGTGAAAGAACTTCGTAGCCCGAACCCGCGACAGAAGTCGAAGGCTTTAGAGTAGTTCGCAACTCATTCATATTGGCTTCTCACATCTCAATATACATAGCTCCGTTACAACGAGGCAACATGAAGAAACCAATCAACCACCTTGTCAAGAACACTAAGGTGTGGACAATGACCAGCCTTGATGCTCGTTACGTCCACTTTGCTGCCCGTTTCCGCCTCGATCATCTCAATCTCCTTCCTTTGAATATCAACGGGGATGATCAAGTCATCCTCACAGAGAAGGTAAGACACGGGAGCATCCTTGTAACCAGCATGTGTAATCGTGTTCGTGAAACTCACGGCCGAATGCAGGGCGAATTGCGTGTACCAGTATAGGCCCTGATCCTTGGGCAGATCGGAAAAGCAGGTACCAACAGTGTGCTCAGGATCTGTTTGGTGCAACCAGCCCTTGTCCTGAAAAATTCAAGTCAGCAATGGCTTTGAAGCCTAAAGAGCTTACAAGGTGACTGAGATGGTGATCGTGCACTAACATCCATTTGCATGTACGAAGTCCCGTCTTGTGGTGGGGGAATCACATCAGTAGCGGAGTGGCCCGGCGTTGTTAAGAGAACAGTCTTGTATGCGATTCTCACGATGCCTCCTTTCTTCCCCACTTTCTGACGATCTTTGACAGAAAGACCTTTAGTACTCTCGGTCGCGGGCATGCCGCCGTAGGAATGTGCGACGAGGATGATCTCTCTTCCCGCATCTGCAAGAGCTTCGACTTCTTTCGCGATGAGAGCGGCATCGTCATACATGGTTGCAGGCGGCGTGTCCCTTCCTTGTCCCGGACTGAGTCCTATTGTTGGGAGCTGTAGAGCTTTCATATCATATCCATGTGCCTTGACCCGATCGACAAGAGTGTCATAGAACGGCGCCGGGGCGAAGGAGCCCGTGACAAAGAGAAAGTATGGTTTCGACATCGTGAACTTAAGTGTGAACGTTGATTGCCAATGTTGAAGTCGAAGCTCTATCTAATTTATAGCCGCCACGGGGTTGATTACAGTTATTCAGCTTTGCACTCGATGGTATACGACATCACGTAACCGGAGGTTCAATCGAACCGGCACGGCCCAGAGTGGGTTTCGGGATTCCTGCGCTAAGCATCAATTATCCTTTGCATTTGTAATCTACTTCCGCTCCCGGTACCAATCCGCTTAGCGCCTTGTCGATTGCTCTCGTTCCTGCGTTTGTTCTGTTTAGCTAACCAATTCTCCAATAGGTGTTTCGCAGCCGCTACCTCCAATGGCCATTAGTAAGGTTTCACGGGCCAATCACGTTGCTCTACGTGCTCTTTATAATTCCACGGTCAAAGGCCTTCCTGTCAATGCCTGATATCAAGTCATACCTTCGATCACGATGCTTTTGATAAAGCAGCGTGACAAGCGATATTGTTTCAAAGAAATATTATGTGCATCGGCTTCGCTAATCTCCGAGGTCCGACAATTAATGCAGTTGTACACTTATTGAATTAGTAATCCCACGTTATTACCGGAGACTTCTAGATCTCATGACGCGTAATAGCACCCCCCAAAACTCTCCAAACCTTCAACTTGACTTTGATATAAATAATTGATTGAATTGAAATATGAACTGTGCTACATTATACCGAGATGCTCAGCGTTGATATTTTCCGTTGTACACTGAAACAAAAACCTCATAATTCGTGGTGACCAGGTCGACAAGGGGCCGCGAAAGTATTCTGCAGTGCCGGAATGGATGGCGAGAAGAAGTACTCTCCTCCACGGGCAATGACCCATTTTGCGGCGAAATTCAGTTCCTGATTTGCTCCTGCGACATCCGGACTTGTCCCCACCATTTGTCTCGGGTTGCCGACGCCAATAATGGGGTCGATACCGGGCGCCGGCACCGGCGGCGTCGCCTGGGTCTTCGGCGGGAACGTAGGGCTATTCGCCCAGCCTAGGAGTATGCTAGTTAGCACCTACTTACGCTCATGAGCGAGGTTTTTACGATTAGCTCCGCTTACTTTGTTGCATGAAATGGAATCCATTTCCAAGATTGCTCTGGTAGCAGGCGAACAGCAGGCCACGCTCCAATTTGTGATCGTCGGAGCTCTTCTTCGCCTTTTTCTCCTCTGCCGTCACTTCGGGTCCAAAAGCAATACCACGGCGGATGACTACAGTATCCAGAATCAGTAATTTCCTGTCTAGGTAGTACCCATAGGCAATGCGGGAATACGCAGAGTCCGCCTATTCCCAGATGCTGGTCGGAGAATAGAAGTCTTATAACCCCAGCTCTTCTGCTGGAAAGAAAATGGTGGTTTGATGATATTACTTACTTCGTCGAATTTCCGTGCCCCCAGCAGCATCCAAGTCCGAGCGAGGGTTGGTCTTTCGGACGTGCGCGGCAAAGGGACAGCGTTCTTGATTCTGGGGGTCGAAGCGGAAGTCTTCGCGCTTCGCAAATGCTGGGTTGTCGCGCAAAGGTGTCAAATCAACGGGAGCACCTAGACGGCGTCAGTACACTAATTTCTTCGTCGGCTGTTGTTGGGACTACAGATAAGAGTACACTTACCGCTTTTCCATCGTCCAACAAGACGAGCACCGAGAAGTTCAGCCCCTGTAGGATCTCCAGGGGCGGGCGGGAAGGGGACCTTCAGTGCGTTTGCTTCTAGGAAAGCATCAAATTCGGGAACAAGCTGCTTAAGATAACGGAAGGCGAGGAAACTTCCGTCCAGAGCCCAAGGCGGGCGCGTAACACCCTGTGGGGACTGGCCCGGGACCACGAGGCCGTCATCACCTTCCCGTCCCAGGAGAATTACACCTTGACGAACCGGTTTCTCACCAGGTTCGGATGTAACGCCGGCATCGACGTCTTTAACGGCTGGCTGCGAAAGTCCATCATTAAAGCCGAAGCTACGTGTAATAGATATTAGCAGGGGAGTCCTGAATTCTCGGGTATCGACAATTAGCACTCACTGCTCGTGACCATTTTCAGTACCGGGCCTAGTCTGACCAAGGAGGCGAGTGACTTCATCAATTGCTGCATCCTTCTGACCTATTCGGAATATCTTCTTGACATGATCGAGCGTTCTTTCAAGAATTGTTTTGTTATTGGAAGTAATCGCGATCACGCCGTGGATCTCTTTCTTGAAGTCAGCATCCCATTCTGACAAGTCGTCGCCGAGGTTGCCGGCATCCGCCAGCATTCCCTTCTTGAACACATCATCTCCAATATTGTCGGTGATACCGAGCTGAGTTGCGGACTAGGTTAGCCTCAAATATCTCAGAGTCATCACATCTCTGGACTGTTAACTTACTGCTACCAGGCCCTTCTGCGAGAAGGCGATGTTCACACCGCTATTGTCAATCAAAGGGAATCGCTTCTTTTGCTCAGCAGCTTCTTTCTTGCCTTCCTTGATGCTATGGTGGAACTTCTTGGCTTCTGTTGTAGAAGTTACCAAAGGGATGAACAATCTCAGGTCCTCACGGAAGGAAGACGCTCGGCCAGCTTTGATACGGAAAAAAAAGAAAAGCTCATTCTTTTTTCCTAGTCCCTCCCTATTTATCGACATTAGTCATTGCGAATCTTGTGGCTTCAAGCACTTACAAGATGTCACCTTGCACGTTATTGAGATCAAGTGGGGGTGAGCTAGCCATGGTATCTGGATGAGTGGTAGACCGTGGTGTTGTACGACTTCGAAAACCTTTCCGACCAATTTGAATTGTTGGTAATATGTTAAGATAAATAGGGCTGATTTATCCCGCTTGTAACTTCCTCTGCTATTCACTGAAGTTACATTAGAAAGCATTCTTCTTTATATATACGATCTCAAGATCATTATCACGGAGGCGATATGTGCAGCGGAGTTTTCCAGTCCTTGGTCCTTGTCCTTCTAAAGTGGCTGTAGTATCCTGGAAGACTTCCGGCCAATAGGATATGTCTGCTAAGAGGCTTCGTGTCTTTTAAAGTCCTTGATCAATCTAAAATATCTTATTTTAGCAACATGACGCTATCTCAGCGAGTTATTCAAGCCAGCAGCGTATTGGATATTCAAGCAGGTCACATGCATTGATCTGACTGCGTACTAAGTTCAACAATGTATCCAGTAGCATGAAAGCATTTAGTCTCAATCATCTCTCGCGCATATCAGCCGAGAACAACTTCAGAAGATGGCTGGGTAATACGCAACGGAGTGTGGGTGGTGTAACGTGGCGGACACGACTCTTTACGCCACAGAATGATTGGCTCATCCGAGCGGCGAGCACATGATCGAAGAAGTTTCTTGGTGTTGTACGAAGACTAATCGGAATACTTGGCCATGATGTGTATACCAGTAACTGCCAATGTCAGAGCCTTGTAAGCCAATTATATCAATACGCATGTATTCTTGTTACAGCGCGAAGGTCCCGAGGCTCTTAGTATGCTTGTTCTTGATTATACATACGTATCCTTTGTTTAAGTTGCAGCATAGTGAGAATGGAGGATATGTCGATATGTCGACATGTCCTTTTCGGGCCGGGCGGCTTACGACAATGACCATACCGGTGGAAACTAGATTGAGGTCTAGAGCCGCCAACTGAATAGGAAAGTCGGTGGCATGGGCCAAACATACGACTCACAGCTTCGATTGGGATTACTTGCAGTGTGACGACATCCAACGTCAGCGATTTCAAGTGTGATAGGCGGTGTAAGCAACTAGGGGCCATAGCCTCATAAGGCTGAGATCATAGCATAGGACGCGACATGTCTACCGCCTGTAAGACATGTTCGCAATTGGACCCTGCGTGGTGATACAACCGAGCCAGTGAGGTCAGCCGCAAAATATGGCTAGATTTGCCGTATGGGCATGATCCTCACCCAGTCATATTGTGTTGAAAGTCAGCAGAAAACCAGCTAATATAGCTCAAGTCAGACAATTTGACGTGTTGATGGAACTCTCCGTACTGCGTATTGAGTGCTCCTAGGAATACACAACGCATGCCTCACTTCCCACGGTAACCGCAATGCTTGGCGGTCTAGCTATCGCCAAGAGGCTTTAAGGCGGAGCATTAGTAGGTAGAGGTAATGGAAAGGAAAAAATTTTAACTTTTGTTTCTTGAAACCTAACTGGAAGCATGCTCAAGGTAACTGGTTGGTTTGGCAGCCAAGTGTCACGGGGCAAGTTAGGGTGAAGCTCTACATAGTCGGGCTCGATTGCCCTGGGAAGTCAGTTGCTATGCTATTTTCCTAAAAACTTCCAAGCCCTAGCTCCGCGCCGTTATGCGCCACATAACGCCAAGTTAAAAGAGCTTACGTAAATCGGTAACGCCATCATCACCGTATGCACGTACACAGTAGAACAGCTTTTGAAGAATATGCCTCCTTTCACTAACATACTTAGTTCCTTGAAGCACGACTTGGCACTTGGCACTCGACGTTCTGATTTGCTGTACAAGGGCAAACAACTTATCAACGACCAGCAAATCTTGGGTGCTTAATACCTTGTAGCTTTTTACTATGGATTAACATCGACTTTGTTCTATTTGACTTACTATTTGATATAAATGATATATATTTTAGGTAGCAATGTTATCACTACATCAAGTCCCCTTTAGGTTAAGATAGTCTTGGCATCAAGAATCATTATATAGTGTCTGGGGCGGGCTGCGCAGAGCTTGATGATTGGGTATGCCGTTGCAGCTGGAATCAATTGCTCTACATACGAACCCTGTTACTGCCTCGAGTGGACAATGAAAACGCGTTCTCTAGTTTCGTCTTTAGATATACTAGTGTAGTACACTACCTAAAACTCTCAATCCCGGCAATAAGGATGGCCCCTGTTCCACCCCTGTTCCACCCAGCCGATATTCTTGGCTTGATTTTGAGCTAAGAGGAATTCAACCTATCCTTTCTTGGCTATCACATAGTCTATCCGGCGATATGGAGCACTACTTTAGCTCCGTACATACAACGTAGATCTTTTTATGTCGTTAGTCCTTTCATGAACTAAGCAGGAAGAAACTAACTAGGCTAGCTAGCCACCGGCGCTCTATCCGGTTTATCCGACATCAGTTTGTGGCCTGATTTACAGTTTTGTAATGTGAACTCGAAGCGGTGCCATTAGACGCTGTGTTACACTACTCACCACTTATAGTTGTCTCTATGATACGCTCCTAAGTTTCGACCACGTAACTAATGTGCACATAATGTTCCTAATTACAGTGTTTCTTACACCCAGGAATGTTAATATGTAAGACCGGTAAACGGGACCTTGAGCGCACCAAGGTCAGCGGGAGGCGTAGCCCTTATGTTTTCGTTATACGGAAATGATAGATAAACAAAGATTGAAGATATGGCGCAGCACGTCAGCTTGTCTCTATTACTTCTTCCAAATATCTCTACCCCATAGATCTTAGTACGTAGTTACGATCTCGCCCATGTCGCAGATCTGCGGTAGGTATAGTCCTCTAATCTGAACATGAGAAAATCGAGTCTAATACCCAACTTCGACAGTAGTGCACTTGACATATCCATAGTCTACACAGATCATGACTCGAATTATCACTTCCTGTTTTTCCCAGCTGCGATTCTCCGCTAGACTTGTACTACATAGGGCTAGCATCGACTAGTATTCTTTAACCTACTGTACTGCCAGATCTGGTGTCAACAGCCAGCCGGGCGAGCGGGTAGCCATCTACACTAGAAGACTGCCAACAACTAGAACATCAACGCTACACTAGATACACTTAAGGGTTGTGCACCGTCCCACCCTCCCATATATTCTCCGGGCAGGCATTCAGGGTCCACACGTTTGGCGAGAACTTCTTAGGATTGGGACTAGAGTGCCGAAGGATCTAGGTATGGACATTAGCAGGAGCCATAGCCACGGGTCTGAGTGTTAGGGCACGGAACCAAACCGACGGTCTCTTCTACAATGCAATTGAGCAATTCTAGAGCAGCCGCATCGCAAAGCGCTCTAAGGCGTATATACTACTTAAAAGTTTTTACTTCCTTTTCCAGATAACTACTTCAATTTCTACATTATGCCTTGTTAAACACGATCGTTCTTCTCTCTGTCAATTCATAAGACAAGAGTACAGCAGTCAAATTTCCCTAATTCTGAAGTAATCTCTTGTAATTCTGTTTCAGCTCTTCAAGTCGTCAGTCAAAGACAGACACCACCCTACCCTCTTTACGTTTCCCGTCATGCCCGGTTTCCTTGTCTCGCCCAACTATGTGGCTGCACACCCAACTCAGGATGATGTAGTTGTTGCTTCTACAGTCTGGGGGTTTTCTTTGGCCGTTTCGTTCTTCACTGCTTCAAAGGCACGTGGGCAGACATGGAGATCGTGGCAGCGGACTAAGCACATTAGCCCCTACATTATTCTGGTTTGGGGAGAATGGCTTGTCAGTACAGTTTTCGGAATAATCTCCTGGCTATTCCTCTATGACATTATTGAACCCTCGTAAGCAATCACTCGAAAAGATACGTGGCATCCATGCCTAGTAATTGCAAGAGCTAATGACGAGCTTCGCCATCCAGGTTCCAGTTCTTCTTTTTTATTATCACGCTATGGGTTTTCCAAATTCAGTTCATTATGCAAATTCTCATCAACCGAATCGGCCTGATCACCAGAGACCAGAAGAAGATAAATAGGATAAAATGGGGGGTTGCTGGAGCGCTCTTCCTAGTCAACATCAGCGTCTACATCATTTGGATACCAGCCCGCCTCCAGATTTCACCGACCTGGATACACATCAACGACGTTTGGGATCGACTAGAGAAAGTGCTGTTTGCAATCATCGACTTCAGCCTAAGTGCATACTTTGCTTATCTCGTGCGGTCGAAACTCATCGCCAACGGTCTCGTCAAGTATAATCGACTATTCCGGTACAATGTGGCCATGATCTTGTTTTCGTTATCGTTGGACGTAAGTCTTAGAACTTTCTGCAGTCTAAATAGACCAAGTTCGCCAACTAACCGGTGATAGGTCATTCTCATTGTTGTCTTGCCTCTTGGAAACGGTCTCGTTTACCTCGTTTTTCACCCCCTCGTGTATCTTCTGAAACTGTACATTGAACTGAACTTGACTGATCTTCTCGCGAAGATCGTCAGTGTTGCCGAGGGCCAGTCTTCTCACTCGGGTGGAACCAAGAAGAGAAGCGGAAAGACTTCCAACAGCTATGGCATTGACAATTTAGGAACTAAGATGGTAACACTCATTACGGCTAATCGTGAACCTGCTGAGGCCGGTGAGAGTTCAAAAGGTGTCATTCAAAAGACGGTGGAAACTGAGATTCGGTATACGAAAGACGAAAGCGACTCCGCTAGTCGAACAAGTTCGACGAAAGAGCTATACAATAATCCTTTTTAACTTCAGAAACTTCATCTTAAGGTTACTATAGCGCTAGGGGAGAGAGATCATAGGATTTCACCCAATGTCTTGTGTTGTCAAGACACAACGTGTCACCTTGTACACCAGTTTCTTTGCATTACAAAACCATGTAACGGTATACATTGTGTAGTTTTAGATACTTTAGATGTTATTCCCTAAATACCTTTAATAATCCCTAAGCTCATACCAGGCACATTTAACCTTTTATCCGTGAATTTTCTCAACTTTATTAGTTCCTGTATTGAAGTGACCCTCATAGGCCAGTGCGCATACTGGGGCCAAAGCCTTCAAGAGGTAGGCCGTACCTCCACTTCCTAAGGCCTTTAGGCCTCGAATTTCGTGAAAATAATTTGGGGAATTGAGTGATCTCGAGGAAAGAACGCCAATTTCACTAAAAATCAAGCGTATAAACTGTGTATAATAATGCTGCTATGTCTGCCTCTTATAGGCCCTCCTGAATCCTCCTTTTATAATAATCAGCCTTTTAGCCAACCAACTTTCGGCTGCCTAGGACAAATGGTTATGGGTTACCCATAGTACTTCAGTATATGTTGGCAGGTACAACAGACAGTATATAGGGATTACCCCTCACAGTGACTGCTGGTCGCCGGTCTTCATACCTTTTACAATATCAACGCCTCTATCTAGCACAACAGTATAAAGAAGGTAGTCAGGACCACAATATAGTATACCGGTAGGGAGAAGGTCCCAAAGATGCGTTCTAAAACCGTAAATTGTGTGGTAGGGCCACCTGCAGGTCTGTAGAACCACTCAAAGTATATAAGTACGTGCTTGAATAAAGTTAGGGTTCGGGATGACTGAGGGGAAAACAGATAATTGCGGGTTGTAAAACATAATAACAGAATTAAGGGATGGTAACTAGATGTTATGGTTATTGATTAGGTACATCTAGCGGTGATTATTCCAGTTATAGTGTTTATCTCTTCTCTATTTTGTGTGTCTAGATTATTATATAGAACAGTGTCTTTTTCCTCCTATTTCCCCACTTGATTAATTTCATCTTATCTGTTTTACTCAAACCTGCATTCACACTCACCCCACTGTTCGCACAAAATAATACGCCAGCACTTACACTCATAGCACCCGGCCTTGTTGTAACCGACCATTACTATTCAGACTCCTCTTAACCAGAACGTCTCATCCTGGGGATCAGTGACCGAAATCAACAATAATGGATCCTTTCATAGGCTCACAACGGAGGTCTGTCAGTGCGAAGTCGCCGCTGATTTTGACGATGACATGGTCCAGGATGCCATGGCAATCATCTTGTTCCCAACTCGATATACGATTGGAATCTTCTCGGGCCCTCTTCGCGATCATTATAGGTCGTGGGAAGCCCAGACACTCCCCAATCCTCTCAGGAGACCCCATGCCGAATGCAACGACGCACCTTCCGACCATCTTGTCGGCCTCTACATATTGCACAGCCGATTACTACTCTTAATCGAGGACTATCTTACCAAAGCAAATGCCACAGACCCTTCTCGTGAGTACCTCAGCCTCTCAACCTTGTCGCCTTATAGCCAATATTTGACATACATGGGTCACCCGTTAAGCCCTCGATTCAGCGAAGCGAAGCTCACTGGCCCAGAACGAAAGCAACTCCTCAGAGCATTTCTACGTTACGAGCTCCTATGCAAAATGCGCTACTCTGATAACTTTGCCGACAGCGACATCAGTTAGTATTACGAGCTGTCCTCGCTGTAGAAGTACAAGGGCCAAGCTTTCCAACAGGTGGAGGCAGAAGCTATCGCATGCGTTCAATCGTATGTGGAGTTGCTTCATAGGGCCATCTCAATGCAGTGTGAGTCATACTTCAAGCTAGAAGACGGAAACTATGAGTTCTTTTCCGAATGTTCATGCTCTGAACTTTCATACTTTGGCTTCGACCTTGCTACCGCGCTTCTACAAGCCGCCACAGCCGGAAAACAAGGGCGGAATCACATTCGGATGTGGTACAACGACCTCCGCGAACGCAAGTGGGACGACTTCATGGATTACAACTACCGTATACTCGGTTTTGATCCCTTATGCGAAGAGGATAAGCACTATACAGAGGGTACGAGAGTAGTCTCTAGCGCATTCGACGTAGTCGAGGGTATCTCTAAGGTATCTGCTTAGGCATACGAGGGCTCTGTCTAGCGGGCCCCTCCTTGCGGTCCGGTCGCACTGGGCAATGCGCTAGACAAGGTTATTCAATAAACCTTCGGAGACTGCGTTTCAGTGCTGAATTGTGTTTAATTTTCAAATCTTCCTACTCACCTTTCCAATTTTTTTTCACACCTTTTTGCCCTCTCAGTGAGAGATTAAATAGCTTCACGATGTTCCGGCTAGGTGTTGAGCAGGCGAGGTTGTACACAAGCTTAAAGGCAATGAATCTAAGGTCGAAGTTAAGAGGTGATGTGTGTAGACAGAAGCCGTGTCTACAGTTTTGTGTTCCTCTTTCATCGCCGTCGCCCCCTTTTATTTGCTACGGCTATAAATCCATCTTGAAACTATAACTCTGTCAGCTTCTAATACTCACTGCCTGTTAAGGTCCACTGCTACCTACGCAGGTGATAGGGGCACCACCAGCGCGAAGGTGGGGTTAATGGTAACAGTCATGAACTCTTAAAGATGATGATCGATTCTGAGACTTCGGTAGTTGATCTTGACTAAAGGCGGCGAGCATCGAGGTGTCCCTCCCTGTCTTCCTATTCTTGCTGTAGTGTATAGTAAAGAGCCATGGCGGCTAATCCTACGACAGACGCTCCCATCACTATGGCATTCCTCTTCGCTTTTGCAAGCCTCTTCCCATGCAATGCAGCTAACCTATTTCCCAAATCGTTCGTCGTGTTGCCATTGGGAAACGGTGTTTGCGGTACGTCCTTCCCGAGGAATTCACACAGCGGCTCCCAGCCATCTTCGACCTTCCACTCCAGTAACTTGTCTTTTGGCACGAGGCCTCTCACCATGGCGATATGCTCCTCTCCTATCCATTTGCCATTCTTCTCGAAGCTTCCATGGTAAAATTCGAGGAACATGGTCGTGAGAAATCCATGAAAGAACCAAAACAACTCAGCATCAAAGTAAGAAAGTAGCAAATGGCTTCGTGGGACCATGTTCCCGCAGAACGTCGAGACAGTACTCGTATACCACGCATCGAGGTCTGGCCGAATGTTCAAGATCACCTTAGCATCGGGATAAGCAGCAATGAGATCCTTGGCGAACATGGCGGCCGGAGTATCAGTCACAGCAACGCTGTCTCCCAACACTGCATCGAAATCTTCCGTCGTGATGTTCGTCTTTCCGTCGTCTGAGCCAAAGTACTTCTTCGTATACAATCGGGTCCAGACAATGTTATCACTAGGCCGCGCAGCTATTTCCCATCCTACACAAAGTATGAACACAACGAATCATAATCATTTTACAAGGTCGACGTTCTCAGAAAACCACTGGAAATGATGGTCTTACCGTGATATGTGTTATCGTAGCCCAGCTGTATAAGAGCATTGCGAAGCGAATCTGTGCCGGACCGAGAGAGCCCCAAAGCCAGCACCTCCATTGGTCTCGTTCGTGGCCGTGCCGGAGTCGGAAGTGGATAGATGAATTTAATTAGTGACCCCATTGTGCTGAGACTATCGTTGCCTCCTTCGTGTGGTGGGGAAGAGACAAAGGTGGGTAGAAGTTGTATTGGAGGTGGAGAAATTGGTCTGGCACTGTAGCAGGCAATGTCATGGTGGTGGTGGTGCTAGTGGTGGTGGGTTCGACAGTTTATTTTCTGGTCGCCTCGGCAGGGAGGGGGTAGAAATAGGCTACAGTAGACATACTGTTACCCCACTGTAACTGTGGGTAGCCAAATAGACTTTTACAGAACACCTTTTGATCAACTGGCGAATTACTTAATTGACTAAACCAAAATAACAATTCAAATTTTTTTGCTAATTCAATCACGAGTCTTTTATTTCGTTTTAACTGATTGACAGATACTTCAAGTGAACCCCCCCTTTTTATTGGCTTTTTACAGGTATTATACGTTAGGCTAATACAGAAGACAAGGCTTCATCCGAAAAGCTGGATTTGTATTAAAATCTAAGGGTAAGGAAAAAAGAAGGTATCTAGGTGGCCCTGCGCGCAGCGGAGCCTTTTTGGTGGTGTGGCATGCCTGCCTATTGTGGGCCAGGTGGCAACAGCTGGGCGCCACAACACGTGCCGATTCGGTCATGTGGCTAACTCTGCGTTGTGCCAGCCACGCACCAGCCACAATACCGTAACTACAGGGGTTTTTCGATGAGAAGCGGTCAGCTATGAATTCCAAGGTTCGGCTGACTAATATACCCCCTACCCATCGACCCCTACTTATCCACCACCCCCACACCTAGGATAACCTAGCTTCGTTAGCTATCACGTGGACCGCGTTGGCCGCGAGCTGATATATGGCTACATGGCTGTATGGCTACATGGCTGTATGGCTGAAGCCAGTTAAAGGTAACTGCTTAGCTTGTTTTCGCTGTGTTGAACGATGTCTGTAACAGGGCTATCTGAAGCTATTCAAACTGAATGGGGAATGTAACCACTTAGCTAGGGCAAACTTCGGAGCGCCCCTGAGGCTGACTCAGCAGCGCACAACACCCATATATATTAGTAAATAGGTCAGCGCCAGTCAGCTACGCTGCAGAGCGCACTTATGAATATAGGCTTATCTGAAGCCCCTGTAGGTGGCCGTCACACTATCTTAAAGAAGAGGGAAAAGGGTTTGTAGCTCCCTATCTGCCCCTAAGCTGTTATAGTTGGGCTAGCGCTTATTCCGGCGTTAGCAACCTGGGCCAGGTTTGAGATTAGTGACTTAGTTTCCAGTCAGCGTAGTTGTCAGATAGCTTGGTAATACCCTGGTATATACCTATCAGACTTCGTCGATACATAGAAACTAGTCAGCCCCCAAGGGACAAAGGGTCCTTTGGAGGGCTAAGGGTCAATATGCACTCTTAGAATATTATTCTCATATTGAGTTATTCTCCAAGCCCTGTATTCAGCCCTTGTGATAGCAGACACCGCCGTACCTAGTGTTCAATATTGCGTGAAGTGTCACTCGAATAATCATCGGGTAATTATGCTATCTGCCTTCAGGGTCTAAACGCCGTAATAACTATGAAGAGAGGGAAGATGGGGTTGGGACGAGCATTTTAGTCCATGGCGTGGTCCAGATGCTCGATATATGGACTCAGCTGCACCACGCAAGGCTACAGGGTCTTTCAGCTGGTGCGGAGCGGTCTTCCCATTGGTGCATCCACGAAAGAGAAAGCCAGCTCTACTACTATTGAATCTAATATACGCTTCTGTGCTCTCCTGGCTTCCTGGGTGGGCGACAAGAGCTCGGGAAGCCCGTATATACCTTAGCAACCTGAATGGCCGCGCTCGACGATGTATGCGTACCTGGTTATATAAGACCTCACATTTCTCCATCCCGATCTTGTTAAACTCTAAATTTCCATCGCATCACTTTCGCATCATTATTTCAGTCCCGTAACTTCAATGAAAAACGTCTAGATACTAGTCTCAACTGTCCCTCGTCTGTACTGTCTAAAAGAGTAGCTTTGTTTCTCGGCAGTTTGAGATGAATCAAGTACGACGGCTATACCACTACACCGACAAGGCCGGTTACGACGGCATCCTTGCAAAATTGCTTATGAAACCATCCGTGATCGAGGGAAAGAAACACACGCACTACGGCAAGGGCATCTATCTCACCGACCTCGCTCCCAGCGACTTCAAACAACTTGGCGATAAGCCCTGTATAGAATGGCTCTTCAACCGCACCAACGGCTACGCCGTGCAGAAGACCGCCTACGTTATCGCGCTCGACCGTGAAGCTGTGGTCAAAGCAAAGATCAACATGGAAGAGATGGTGGACGATCCCAAATTCGGCCACGTCTGGCTCATTCCTCTGGAGTCCGATCTGAACATCTCCCAACTCTGGCGGTCTGGCATGTCTGGCCTGACGGACATTGGGCGCAGACTCGAGTCTGGTAGGGAACCGCTGGCGATGAACCCACCTGACGCTTCCACTGGCTCTGATAACCCGGAAGCTGAAAAAGCTTTAAGGATAGCCAAACTTGCCGGCAACTATGCCCATTCTCTAAAGAACGACGGCGGCAATCTTGGGGTCTACCCGGTCTCGGGTGTCCCTGGACATGAAGATGATGACTTGTGGCCCGAGGTCCCTGTTGACGACAGGTTGAGATTCAATGAACCCACGAAGTTTGGCGTTGTATGGAAGAAACACGGTAATGGTATGAAAGCTTACTATGTCGTTGATGGGGTTTTGCAAGAATATAAGGAGTGATGGCAAGCCCCTCATAGTATGGAAAGTCTGGCAGCCCTATGTTGCGAAAAACTAAGTATATTTATTATCTTCACAAATGTAGTTTGGCAGAAAGGAGAAGTCAGTGGCCAACGCGACTTAGTCTTGTATTCCTTTTTTCGATTGTTTCTTCAGATAGCTTGATAACACCCTGGTATACACATATTCAGCTACTCGGAGTGTTCAGACTACCCCCGCTCATCTATCTGTTGAAGGACCAAGAGCCCAAGAGCCCAATATACCTTTATGATCACTGGTCCTTTTCTATCTACCTACTATGTAACTATGCACTGTATCCTTTCACACTGGGACAAAACAACCTGCCATTATTTGCCTAATGACCGTTATACGATAATAGACTCGAATAAAGCATATAGACGACTCAAGGTTGCCGCCATGATTACTCCATAGAGACGGAAGTTAGCGTAATTCTGGAGGCGGTAGATGGTTTGCGCAAGACCATGAGCTTGGAACCCTTTCGCTTACATAAAATGTGATCACAGCCGTCGATAGCGAGAAGATCGTAAAATTAAACGCTCAATTTAAGGATAAATAAATCGAGGGTAAACGAAATGAGCGAAAAAGAACATAAAAAGAAAATAAATAAAGAAACGTCAAAACATACAACACCAGGGATTCGCTGGTCGTCACCGACCCAACTACTAATCTGGCGGTATCTGGCTTAGCTATGGGGGAGCGGACGGGACCCCGCGTTTTCCAGATCCTATGGTCGTATGTGATAGAATTGGGAATCATCAGAGTTTATATTCGTAGATTGTGCGACGCGTCTGGCAGCCAGTTGGGCGTTGGCCAGTACTGCGTTGGTGTTGACCCTCTGTAAAGTTAGATGACCTACCTTGATCCGACAGCAATAATAATCAGCAAATCAATGCCCTATTGACTATCGGGAAGGCACAAAAGACGAACAGGTTGCGCGAGTCTCTGGAGAATATGGTATGATGCATCTATCTGTGTACCAAGGAACGAGATGAGTAGAGTAGGTAGCCGTAATCTTCCATATCTTTGTCTCACATCGCAAGACGAGCTGTGCTTCTCATAGGCACTAAAAGAGTTGAGCGGAGTTGCATATTCAAGCCTAACCCCGCCCGAGCCGGTATTAACCTATATACAGCTCCAATGGTTCATCAGCGGCGATGAAATCCTCGTTTCGACGTGTAACAGCACCTACGAACGTCGCACCGAATAAAACAGTAGTTTAGCTAAGCGCACCATCATGGCGACTAAGACCGACTCGAAGGAAGCCGTCAAGCTCCTGAAAACGCTCATGAACATCGAGAGCACCAGTGAAAAGGAGCTCGAAATCGGACAATACTTGGAGAAGTACATCCAGTGCCGCGGGTTCACAGCAGAGAGGATCCCCATTGCGCCGGGCTCCACGCGACACAATGTCTACGCCTACCTAGGCCAGCAGCGGCAAGCGCGGCTCCTGGTGACGGCGCACATGGATACGGTGCCACCCCACATCCCCTTCAGCATCGACGGCGATGTGGTCCGCGGCCGGGGCGCCTGCGACGACCTGGGGCCGATGGTGGCGCAGATACTCGCGGTGGAGGAGCTGCACGCTGAGGGGAAGCTGAAGGAAGGCGACGTGAGCTTCCTGTGGGTCGTGGGTGAGGAAAAGGGGGGTCCGGGAATGATCGCGGCGAACGACATGGGGCTTACTTGGGAAGCAGGACTGTTTGCCGAACCTACTGAGGGAAAGGTGGCGAAGGGACATAAGGGGAATCTTGTGTTCGAAATTATCGCTCATGGGAAAGCCTGGTGCGTACTCTCTGGAAGTCATTTCACTTTGTTCATGCATGTGGCCCTGACGATTGCCATACAGCCACTCTGGATATCCCCATCTAGGCAAGAGTGCGACACTGCTTCTCTTCGACGCGCTCAATGACCTCAGAGCGGTCGAATGGCCTGTCTCTGACCTCCTGGGCTCGTCGACACTGAACATTGGCAAGATAGAGGGTGGCGCGGGCTATAACATCCTCGCCGCCGAAGCCAAGGCGCTCTGCAGCATTCGTGTCTCGAGGGATATTGAGGGGATCAAGCAGGCAGTGCGGGAGGTGATAGAAAAGCACTCCGACGTTGATGTCGACTTCAAGTTCCAGTACAGCGAGATGTTGCTGCAGTGGGAGTTTGAAGGCTTCGAGGCCGAGCCCATGGCTTACGGCACGGATATACCGAGACTACGTGGTGATCATAAGAAGGTGCTCTACGGTCCTGGCTCCATCCGAGTGGCTCATGGAACGGACGAGTATATCCTCGTTAGCGAGCTCATGGAGTCTATTGAGAAGAATAAGATGCTCATACTAGAACTACTAAAATAGGCCTGTAAATTAGCATGAGAATGAGACTTTGAGTGGGTAGAAGACAACTCCGCACGGAACTGCGCATCTAGAATCTGGATGGTGCAATAATAATCCTTTCAGAGTGGTATTGACAATATGTAGGTATCACAAGGGCTGGACAAGAGGCCGGAGTAGCTCCATATATTATTTGCCCGAAATCTATGCAATACGGCTTCATGCCTATGATATGATCGATAGAAATACGAAGGGTTGATGTAGTTTGCAGGGCCTGGCATAGGTGACCCCTGTATGCACGTAGGCTCCTGTACAACGAACACTAGGCTGTACTTGTTGCAAAGGCTTAACAGAAAGCAAGATAAGGGGTAATGGTAATTAGAATAAGAGAAGACAACATGAGAGACATACAGGTCAACAATACAGAGAATCATGATAGGTACGAAGAATGCGTGTAGAAACTAGTTTTGTCACAGTGGCTTCTTTTCTTTCTGCAGTATTGATATAGCGAAAAGAAAAGACGAGAAAAAGAAAAATCAAAATAATAATACTACTCCGAATCGGGGAATCGAACCCCGGGCTTGACGGCACGAATACAGAATGAGCGTACTTGAGAGCGTCAAATGTCAGCCACTACACCAATTCGGATCTCAATTAGAATTCCACTCTTGGTTGTGATACGCTGGTTTAGCATGAACATATACCACAAAACTCGCGGTAGCCAAGTGCTGAACAGCAGTCCCCTTTTGAATAACCCAAAAGAAAAACCAACCTGTAGTATGAGCGGCAAAGATCCTTCACTTCATCCCTACTGCAAACAGGGTGGATGGGCTTAGCTAGACCAACTGCCTGGAATATTCAGGTTGCATCAGCGGTTCCGCGGAACCGCAATGCTGATGCAGACCGGCATCGACTCACTAGGGCGGCCATCTCACCTATGTACTAGTGGGTATGGAATCATCCAATGACAGGGAGGGTAATGCATTGTGGTGCTCTACCTAGGTAGGCTGCAGCACGCTAAGCTGCCTAGGTGCCCTATCTACGGTATCCAGCAGCTCTTTTGGTGGGGTAGTTCACATGGCTCTCACATCTCAACCAAGAAACTTGGAAACCGCAGTGAATTTCGAGCAGCTTCTTGCATGTCGGTGAATAAGGTATACCTGAGTCAACAAACAAAGGCCTGGTGATTTTTTCAGCTCTTTTCCACACCAGCAAGAACCACCACAGCAAACAGACTTTCTTAGGCAGAGCTTTGCGTGTTGGTACAACTACTGGGACGCTTGTCTGCTTCTCAGTCCCAACTTTTCACTCCTCTCTTTCTCCCACATCTTACTCTGATTCTGCGTTTGACCTGTGATGTTTTTCTCGCCGTCTGGCTCTCACGCACCATTGGATAGGCAACTACGGTAGATAAGCTCGGCTGTCGTCTTACAGCCTTGGAAAAGGCCCCCCTGAACCTAAACGGCACAATGTCCTCAGAAACCAGTAATAACGAAAGCAATGGCTTCGCCGGTCAGTCACATATACTTTCCTTAACGCATTCTTCAACACAACGAACAAGCTAACATGGCGAGCTACAGATCCTGGTATCGTGCCAGTGCCCAAGATCTCCGAGCCGTGGTCGGTGCAGAAGGTGTTGGCTACCATGACCCCGACACCACCCACCGAGCACACTGATTCTCCCGTCCCCTATTTCCACATGCTTGAGAGACTGAAGACGAACAAGCGGGAGGGATGGCGTCGTTTCAACATAGAAAGGTACTACATCCACACACGCTCAACCATAGGCACTTGTTAACCAAGGAACATTTGCAGGGGCGAGTCCATATCCGACCACATGTACCGCATGTCGCTCATGACCATGCTCTGCCCGCCGACCCTCGCACCCAAGCTCGACCTCTTCAAGTGTATGAAGATGTGTCTGATCCATGACATGGCGGAGGCCATCGTCGGTGACATTACCCCGGTCGACGGCGTATCGAAGCCGGAGAAGAGCCGTCGCGAAGCCGAGACTATGGACTACATATCGAAGAATCTACTCGGGGGTGTCTATGGCGGATTGGCAGGCGCGGAGATCCGGGCAATTTGGCAGGAGTACGAGGACTCGAAGACACTCGACAGCCACTTCGTCCACGACCTCGACAAGATGGAACTCCTGACGCAGATGGTGGAGTACGAGAAGCGCGCCAACAAGGCGCTCGACCTCGGCGAGTTCGCATACGTCGCCACGAGGATAGTGCTCCCGGAGACCAAAAAATGGGCAGAGGAGATCCTCAGGGAGCGCGATGAGTTCTGGGGATCCAAGGCGCACGTTCACGGCGAAGCGGGCGTCGACGGCGGCGTCAAGAGTGAAAAGCTCAAGCAGCAGGAAGCGTACTACAACAAAGAGGGCGATGCAACCCCTTAGAGACTGGGCGTGCTCAGCAAGATTCTTACGGCATCTTCGGCGTGGACCACGTGGTCGACTTGCAAGGCATCCGACCTGTTTCACCTTTTTCGCAATGATACAGAAGATAAAAGCGCATAGAACTTAATGGACGACCACCCACCTAGAGATACCTAGACCTATACCCAAACACTAAAAGAGAATTGATATGCGGACTATGTTTTGACACTAAACATGTCTTACTCTGCAACATAGGGCATGCTCAGATCCAGGACCACTGGCAGTTTGCCATAGAATTATAGAAGTGTTCCCATCAGAATTGTAGTGTAGTACCACACTGTTCGGCACCTTACTGCAGTAAGCACGCTTAATGGGTATCCACATGGGTCTCTTATCAGTACCTAATATCCGCGACCCCATACTGGACCCCAGTTCCGTTCTAGGCTGTTGACTAGCGTTTGATTAATACCGGCTGACCCAGCAACGCAACCACAACAATTCAAGCTCCCTTTATCTTCATCGAGCGCAAAGCAGCGAAGCATCTGTTCTTGGGATTAACCGCCTGAATCACCGCCGAGCGCGCTCTCTCGGAATTGAGGTAGCTGCGCGATCTTCATCGATTTTGCCGCGGTGTGGACTTGGGGAAACGCTCGAGCGAAGTTATAGATAAATAAGCTTTCCGACAATAACTCGCTCCCATACGTCACATCCAGCTACGCGCATTAGTTCTGTCCAAGCTCCGGTTCTGGGTGATCTAGGTCATGTGTCTTATGTGCACGGGGGGCTGAAACCTGCGGGAAGCAAACATCGACACAACACAACCAACGCCATTTGGCCCTCGCCAGCCCATTATCCCAGGCAGACGTCTTATACCAACCCAGTCCTACCTCATCTGGTCGTGCGAATCAGCGGGGACATATTGCAAGTCGACTTTTAAGTCCCTAACTGGGTACTTAGACACGGATTACCGGTTGTTGCGGTCGCATTTAATTTACATTTACACCGGCTGGCGATACTTCCCAATTTAAAATTCAAACTGGTTGTAAATCATCAGATCACGCGCGCCCCCCCGCTTCGGCCTCTGCTAGAACCGAACACCTTCATCCCCAACGATAACCGATAACCGATAACCGAAAGCAACGACGGCGACGATAGCGTAAGCAACAGCCGTCGAACGCACTGCCTCGTCTCGTCGAGCGAACGAGCGATCTTCGTGTTCGAGGGTTTGTTTGCGCGCGCCGTCAAGCATCTCGACGAAACTCGCGATACCTCACTGGATTGGATTCCGCACGCGAAGAACACCACTTTGGCGATTTCAACTGGCCTGGCGTCACGCTCGTGCACCTTCATCTCAATCGTCTTTATCTATAATCTCCCATCCCCAAGACCAAAAGATTCTTCACCCGTCTCATTTAATCGCCACACTAGAAATGTCATACAATTCTCAGCTCCTCATGTCGGGAACATTTCATGTTGACCTGCCAAACAGTGGTGGCGGCAGGGGTGCTTCTTTTCCGGGCGTGCATCCCGGCATCTTTCGCCCTCCGACGTCGCCCTCTGTATCGAGTTCGATGTATCTGGGGAAGTCAACTGGAAGCTTGCAATCAGAGGTGATGACGCCTATCCCTAATGCCAAGAGAAAACGAGTAGGGGCCAGGGAGTCGACGCCCATCAGCGACTGGGCGATGACTGGCGACGGCAATTCTAATGCCGATAACATTTCCTACTTCGACCTTGGCGCGAATGGGCAAGGACGACGATATGTGCTGGCTGGTCAGATGGAAACTCCTAATGGAGACCCCCATAGAGAGCTTGGATCCATGGAAGATAGTGTTTATTCTGATGTCGACTACAGGCGCGCCCTCGGATCCACACGATCGCAGGATGGCGTCGTCGGCTCACCGGCTCTGAGACCCATGGAAGTCGACTCAGACAATCGAACCTCGACCGGTTGGAGCTCTTTCGCTTTTAGTACCCTTGGTGGCGTCGTTGGTAGAGTATGGGAATTCTGCAAGACTGGGGCATTCCGCGGCTTCTACGCTGGAGGTGGCACAGGGTACGGAATGTCGAAGGCAATGGGACAGCAATCGGCAGACCGGCAGGCTGGGCCTCGAGGATACGACGCCGACGTTGCGATGCAGGAACAGGAACCAAGTGCCCTTGGTGGGAGCCTTCCTCAGTCCGATTATTCCCCGTTCTGTTATGAACGCGAGACGCCGGAGTCAACACCACCGCCACCCGCAAAACGAAGGCAGATCTCACACGGGACACCCACTGATGAGCTGCGAAAGAACTGGGTCATGATTGATGAGCCAGCTAACGTGAACCGACAGTCATCCCTTGCCTCACGGGCTTCGTCGCGCCGCCCTACACAACGAACAACAACGCCATCGCTAGTCCGTCGTATTAGTAAGCCCGTAAGCCGTCTCAACGCACCAAACTTCAACCGCCATCCTCCCACCCGACCGAGCTCCGCCAGTGCCGGCCCTATCTCCACTCGTGAATCTGCGAGCGTTGCATCAACCAGGTCCCCAGTTCTCTCACCTGTTATGAAAGCGCATACTCCTAGCAGAATTCCAGTTGCCTCGCGAGCCCAATCTCCCAGTACCTATGCACCCAGTCATTTTACCCAGCAACCATCGCGGATACCCAGCCCCAGCCCTCACGCCAAGCGCGGCCACAGGAGAAGTCAAAGCGCGATGTCGGCGTCCTCTATCTCACCAGTGAAGATGAAGAAGAGAGAGAGTCTGCTTGAGATGCAGGACAACAGCCCGAGGCTTGATGCTAAGGCTAGAAACCTTGCTGCAAAGCGAATGAAGGAGGAGATGGAGACCGATATGCGTATTAATGACTTCAACACCCGATTAAGAGACATGATCCGCCAGGGCAAAGAGGCTCTAGGCACAACGTATGAAGTCGAGTCAGATGATGACTACGGCCGCGGCGGAGATCCGTGGGAGAGTGAATAATGACCAGGCTTATTGCGAAAGTGGTTTTGACTTCCATGAGACAATCGCTTGGACGGCAGTGCCTTAACTAAAATTGGTTTCTAGTCATTCTTTTTCCCGTCGACGCAACTGGCGATACCCCATGGCATGATCAATACCGACTCATGCCTTCAAATTTGCGTTTGTCGAGCCTCTTGAACAAGAGCTCCTATATATACAAATCTTATCATGACCTTATGATTATTCGATGTTCATGTCTTTGTTACCCCTTTGACATCTACCGATGCTCCTCTTGTATGATATACTTCATATTCATGAACACTCTTTTTAACGTACACCAAAAGACGGGGTTGAGCCTCACGGATCCAGGTTGACGATTAGTCCTGGCTACTTTTCAGAATGAAATAGGATAATTGAACTTATAATACAAAAGACTCAATTATACAAATCTAGTTTGCTGATCCTGCACTTACAAATGGTTTAGATTAGCTCTTCCAAATGACGCGTAAGGGAATAATGGTTCCCTCAATGATCTCCTCTTTGCCTACTCAGCTTTCCCTATCCGAGTCCCGGGTTGCAGTCTTAATTGTTCATCTTTTTCATCCCACCATCCCTGATACAGATATAATAATACATCTCAAACTGAGGCAGACGATTTCCCAGCACAGTTTACCGAAAATGAATGCGTGTCTTCCTCCTTACCTAGTATACACTGCACCTACTTCTCCCAGGAAAGTGACGGAGGAAGATCCTAGTTCTTGATCTCTTCCTTGTGAAATAGACCTGTATTCCTCATTTGTGAGCGATATGGACCCAAGATAAGTTGAGCAGCCATATTCACTCAACCCCTCATCCACACACTCACCTACACACTCATACCCTTGCCCCCGCATCATTTCACTCACTCACATACTCAACTTATTCAATTCTTACACACTCACTCGGCCACTCATTCACCATGCTCGGCAAGAAAATAATAATGGAAACGAGACTAGAGGCAAGAAAGGCGTGATTGGGTTAGGTTGAGCTGCTTACCTTGGATCTCAGGCATCCACGGATCCCGCAGCTTGCAAAAGAACTCGCCCTTCGGCTCCACTTGGCCGCGGGCATGGTCGTCCATCGTCCTGTAGAAGACGTAGATATTGTCTCCGGCGTTTTCCTGTGTCATCGTCATTCTCATTAGCATCGTATTAGCATCAGTGGCTTTCCCCCTTTTTTCCTCTTCTTTTTCCTTCTCCGCTCGTGTCCGCCCCTTCACTCATCCACTCTCACTAGCAGCATATTAATGTCTTACTTACCCCATACTCCAAAAAACTGCCCCCCCACGTCCCGCAGAACTCGCGATGCAGCTTCACGCCGCTGCCGTTGTCCGCCTCGTGCACGCGCACGTGCTCGCGGCCCTACGCCAGCGCGAAGGACGACCGCGGGATCTTGGTCGTGATGTCGTAGTTGCACCCCGTGAACCGCTTGCAGTTGCCGCAGTGGCAGATGCTCGTGCGCGCCTCCGACGCCGGGTCCGAGAGCATGATAGTGTAGCGGATCGCGCCGCAGTAGCAGCCTCCTGGGAGGGGTGGCATTTTGGGGGTTTTGATAAATTGTATTATTTCAGCGATTCTTCAGGTTGCCTTTTTCTGTTCTTTGCTTCCCCCTTTTCCTGTAATTTTGCCGTATTATGCTGTAGTCGTAGGAGAATTTAGTTGCGGTTAATAGTATATGAGGATTCACAGCTTCAGTCTTTTAGTGTTTGATATCTCTTATGACTAATCAATCGATTTAGAAGGGTAAGTTGGAATATTGAAATATTTGGATATTGTTGTGATGCACAAGCTGCTGCAATCGATCGTCTATGACGGAGTTTCGACGTCACTGATTTGCGGTCCAGGGACTCCACACACAACGACATGTCTAACAGGGGAATGCAAGGAAAACGTATTACTACCTACTTGGGTGCATTGTCGTAAATTAATTGGTTCCTCTAAATAGATGAATTAGCAGGGACGTGCTAGTGGAATGCTAATCATAATATTTCACGAAGCGTCGTGGGATATACATATTAATGTTGAGAAGATTGATAACTCGCAGGGTAATGTGCTTATCCAATGAACTATGTACACACAAAAACACCTCTTATCAAGATAAATGTTTGGCGAGATAGCTCATGAGCTAGAAGTCTTAGTTTTGCGTACAATAGGGATCTGGAATCGAGCCAGAATCAAGATACAACAGATCAACCTATTTCTCTCTTGATTTAAATGCTTTTAACACGCTCAAAGGAGTAGGGATGGTTGTTAGTCACGCTATACTACAACGAGGAAACGATCGTTTTGCTCGTAGGCAGAAAGGCAAGTGTAGAAACAAAGATTCAAAGTTGAAGCGGATATCAAAGCTGCACGGAAGCTCTCGAAACAAAATCGCCGGGTTGGACGAGGTTGGTCCCATAATGTAAGCGGTCTCGTATAAAGCCTGAAGTTAGCGATTTAATATATGTTACTACTAGGTATCGGTTTTATTTCTAGCCAGAGTATACTTGTTTAGACCATAATAGTTCAGAGCTCTTTTTTATTTGTGGCGTAGCCCATATCAAACAATCTCAAGTAAACATGGTGATAGTTACGGTTACTCCGACCTACAGAGCATTTAGTTGCCCGCATGTGAGTAAGCAAAATGTAGAGAATTCACATCGCATATAGATATGCGGTTTTTGTAAGTACACAGATACATGTACCGATTCCTTCCTTCCTTCCTTCGTTGAAAACTACCTACTTAGGCCTACCTAGGTACTTACTACTTTGGAAAACACCTTTGAGCAATAATTTGTTGCCTCAATACCACAGACACCGCTGTTTGAATAGTGATACCTGGATAAGCACCTACACCTGGCACCGATACACCTCACATTCAACTCTCTCTTTCTTCTCATCCATTTCCAGCGCTCAGAAGCTGCAACTAACTTCACCACCTCTCCAGCAGAAAAATCGCTTATCGTTTTGAAGACATATATTCCAGAACCGTAGCCGCAACGGCCAAGGCGACCGCTTATAAAATCGGAGGCGATTCTAAATCAGACACCTCTTCTTGCATGAAAATGTCGTCTCTTTCATGCTGGGATGAGCTGAGGGCATCACTTGATGCCGTCAGACGCTCGAGCAGTGTTCCTTGCGTGACGAGATACCCAGGAGCCCCGAACCCCGGCCTTCAAATCAAAGATAACCTCATTCCGCTTCCACTTACTAAGAACACCGCTGAATTGATAAAGCGCCTCTCCCACCAGACCTCCTCTGGCAATGAAGCCCAGATCTCTACGCAAAACCAGGCTCCCAGAGTATTGGAGTTCGGCATTGACCGATTAGAACTATTGAATCCAGCCTGGCCCTCCTTCCTCGACTCTATCCTAGAAGACGTCTGGTCGAAGCTTCACATAACGGTATCCATTGATGCAAAACTTCACAGACTCAAGTTTGTTGAAAAGGGTTCTTCCAACACATCCCTGTTCAACTCGCGGAAAGAAGAACGCAAGATAGCTGAGCTCCTTATTTATCTGCCATCAGAGCATAAAAGAGGAGAGGTTCGAGATCTTGGTACCCTTGGGAACCAAAAAGTATCTCTGTTCGATACCGAGGCTACCGCCTACCTTTCAGATGACACGTTTGAGATGGAAGAAGCTGTTTCAAGCCATCGGCTAGTACTGGTCTACAACATCTTCCAAAGACGTGGTTCGGAGAATTTCGTCAACGGTTTCGATCATCCACTTAATGCCCTCGATGGTGCACTCCGTCGATGTCGACAGCAGGACCCTGACTTTTCGCCCAGATTTTATCTCCTCGATAACAATTACACGACAAAAAAGCTGTCTATAGATCAGTTGATGATGCGCGATCGCGCTATTGGCGAGAGCTTAAATAGGTTGCGCTCTCAACACGGACTTTACATTCTTCTAGGCCGTTATCCAGAAGAAGTACATGCAAACCACGGTGCTTTGAAGACTGATATCCATGGACCTACCGGAGATTGGATTGCTTTTGGACAGCAGCTTCCAGAAGACCAATATCTCAATCTATCATCCAAAAACAGTAGAGGTGTAGAGCACATATGGCCCAGCACCTTAGCAAGAGACCAAACCAGTGCTGGGAAATATGAGGCAGTATGTACTGAATCCGCTCTACACAAGGATTTCGTTATATTTCGCATAAATCCTTCATCTCACTATCAACTCGAGTTTCGCTGAAATATCACTAACTCGCAAACAAGGTTATAATCATTTGTCCGAAGATGCGCCTATTGTCGTTCCTCAAGCCATCGGAGCGAACCAGTTGGTCGAATATAGCCACCATGGTGTGCAATGACTTGGATAGCGACCCTGACGTTATTGGATTCTCAAGAGACTCTCTCAGAGTATTAGACGATATTTCTAGCGGATCTGACATCGCTCTCTGGCGAATTAACCTGATGCACTGGGCTTGGAGAAGGAATTACTTAGGCTTATATACTAAACTTCTCGTATCCCTAGTGGAGCAAAGGGCCCGCAACGCAATGGAGACAGTGGCCCAGATCATCAACAACGATACCTTATGGGAAGCTAATGTTACGCAAATTCGCTGGGAGAAATAGTATGTGCATTGTCGAGACGGTCTTTGTGATTCCAGCTAACTCTACTTTGCAGCTTCAGCGGCAACATCCACCGGATCAAGAGCCTAGACGCCTTTTTTTCGTCTCTAAGCCTTATCAAGAGCGCCATGCGAGCCGACCTCCATTCTTCTTTTCGTACGTGGAGAAGAGATTTCAGATATGCTGCTCTCGAGAATAAAACAACACTAGGAGTACAGGACCAAGAGTTTATCTCTCGGCTAATCATGTCAAATGGGCATAACTCACATCGGATTACCAGAATGTAAGCTCAGACATAGCCGCTTTGTGCCTGGGGAATTTACAGCTCATGCAACTTAGGGTTATTCCCGCTCTCAGAGCCAGGGGCGAAAAGGCGCTGATCAGAAATCTCATTGTGGAACTATTGAGCAACTACCTACAAGAGAAATCGATAAACGCCAAAGATGTTGCGGCTCAAATTCTGCTAGGCACAGATTGGAAAGCAGCTTTAGACCCTAAAGACCTGGAAGGGGACCGGTTCAGAGTCGCGATCGGATACATAAGTCTTCTAAGATGCATCTTGAAAACCGATGCTGGAAACCTAGGAGTAAAGCTGTTGGATGCTAGCTGGGAGGCAATAGCTGCCCAACATACATCTTTAAATGTGTCAGAAATAAGCGAGCCAGTCAATTGGAGGTTCAGAAGTGTGTTCTGTCTGTGTTGAGAGCGCGTCTTGCTGTCTCTCTGAGATGTGTACTAATAAATAGTGTGGCGGGATCACAGGGGTTGAGCAGTCCCTACTCACCCCTTGACATATTAGCCCGCATCAATCCATCCAAATTAGCCATCAATTCTGACAAAATGACGCTCCACTTATACATTACAGATGCAATGTGATGCACTTTCTGCGCAAGTTGGCCAATCAGCTCGAAGAATACGAAGTACCTTACCTACATTCTATGAGAGAATTATTCATACTCCTCATCCGCCGATATATGCATTTTGCAGTCCCGTTATTTCCAAAACAAGGCTTCGAGCAAACAGATGAAGAAGTTGAGGAGAAATGACTACACACAAAAAAGAATTCGTCGAATTCGCGAAAGGCTTTAAGACATTGCGAGGCCGGTACATCGCAGAGCTGTTAAAAGCAGACTACTACAACGATTTGATCATGCTAAATGGAGTCAAGGCTTCCCATGATTCCTTGGACTTTTCTGCTGCCGTCGTTAATACGGGATTGAAGAGATCGGCAAGCAAATTCCTCGTACGGTCTGACGTGTATAAGAAGATCCGAACGGGTTTCAACTTAAGTCTGTTACACGGAGACCTATATTAGAGATATAGAGATAACGGAGTAAGCCCAAGAAACTATTAGCTGCAGAAGACTTTTAAATAATATTTAACGAGGAGAAGCTATAGCTTATTATAATAAATTTAATATTTTATATTTTTAAAATAAATATTTAAAGAATTATTAATAAAATAATTATTTTTTATTTTTTTTCTTTTAATTAAATTATAAAAATAATTTATTTTTTATATATTATATTAATTTTTATTTTTAATTATATTAAAATTTAATAAATTATAATTATTTATATAAATATTAAATTTTATATATTTTTTTAATTATTTTTAATATTAATTTAATAATTTTATTTAATAATTTTATAAATAAATTTTTAAATTTTTTTTTTAAAATTCTTTTTTTAAAGTTTTATTAATTAATTTATTAAATATAATTATTAATAATAAATTAAAATAATTTTTAATATTTTTAATAATATTTTTATTTTATATAATACTTTTATATTTAATAAAATTAATTATAATAAAAATTTATTTATATTAAATATAATTATAAATAACTTTTTAAATTAAATATTAAATAAATATTTATAAATAAAAATTTTATATAAAATTATTTAATTTTTATTTTTATATATTAATAATTTAAATATATATTATAATATATAATATATATAATATTCTTTTAAAAATTAATTAGAAATTAATTAATAATAAATAAAAAATAATTAAAATATTTTTAAATTAATTAAATATTAATTAATAAAAAATAAAAAATAATTAAAGTATTTTTAAATTAATATTATTTAAAGAACTATAATTAATTTTTTTATAAATTTTCAAAAAATAATAAATTATTATTATTAAATTTTAAAGATTTTATAAAAAAACTTTTAAAATAAAAAAAAGATTATTAAAAAATTTATAAAATAATAAATAATTAAATAATTATTAAATTATAAATATATTAATTTAATTTAATTAAAAAAATTAAAAATTTAAAAAATAATTAAATAATTAAATAATTATTAATAATTTAATATAAATTTTAATTAATTTTATTAATGATTTTATAATTAAATATTTATTATTAAAAATAATATTATAATAATAGATTATTAATAAAATATTATAAATCTTTTATATTTAATTAATTATTTATATATTAAAAATTTAATATATTAGTATTTAAATAATTTTAATAATAATAATAATAATAACTTTTTTTTTACATTATTTTATTATTTTTAAAACTTTATTTAAAATAATCATAATTTAAATAATAAATTAATTAATATATTTATATACTTTTTATAATTATAAAAAATATTAATTCTATTATAATACTTTTAAACTTTTATTATAATAAAATAAAATATAAAATTATATAAAAATATATATAAAAAGTTTTATTTTTAATAAATATTATATTAATTAAATTAATTTTTTTTATAAATAAAGTTTTTATTATAAAGTTAATAATAAGATTAATTAAAAAAAATTAAGTATGAAATAATATATAAAAATAAAAACAAAGATATATTAAATTATATAATAAACTTAAAAAAACTTATAAAATTTAATTAATTAAAAAATCATAAATTAAATAAATTATAATTTAAAGAAACCTATAAAAACTTACAAACAAAATATAATATAAACTATTATAAATAAAAGAAATTATAAAATATAAATAATAAAAGATTTTATATATATAATTATATATTTTTTATATTTAATTATTTATTTAATGTAATTTTTTAATTATTAATTTTAGTTTTTATTTTATATATAAATAATTATTATTTTATTATAATTAAATTAATAATAAAAATATTAATAAATTCTTTTATATATTTTTTATTAATAGTTTTATTATTATTTATAAATTAAAAACCTTAATATATATTTTATATATCTTTTAATATATAAAAAGTTTATAATATTTTAATAACTTTTTAATTAATAAAACTTAATATAATATAAATATTAATATAAAAAACTAAATAATAATTAATTTATAAAATAAGTTTATTCAAAAATATTATAAAAATATTTAATAAAATAATAAAATATAAATATATTTATAAATATTTTAATAAATTATAAATATTAATATAATTAAATAATAAACCTTAATTATAATTAATTAATTATTATTAATTAAAAATATTATTATAATATAAATAAATAATAATAATTTAAATAATAAATTAAATAAAATAATAATATTAATATTAATATTTTTATTTAAATTAATTATATTTATTTTAAAAATAAATTTTTAAAAAATATTTATATTAATTAAAATAATAATTATATAAATATTATAAAATTAAAAGATAATAATAATAATAATTATTTTATAAATAACTATTTTTATAATATTTTAATTAAGAAAATAATATTAATTTAAACTTTAAATATATTAGTTTTTAAACTAGTTAATAAAAATAAAAAATTAAAGAAGTTAAAAAAGTTAAAAAAATTAAAAAAACTAAAAGAATTAAAAAACAAGTTATTATTATTATTATTATTTTTAAAATAAATTATTATAATTAATTTATTAAAAACCAAAAGTTTTAAACTTATATTTTTTAAATTATATATTAAGTTTATAAATATAGAAATATTAAAAAATAATAATAGTTTTTTAATTTTTAATAAAAAGAATATTTAAATAATTTTAATTAATATTAAAAAAACAAAATATATTAAAAAATAGTTTTATTATTTAAAATAAACCAACAATATAATAAATTATACTATAAAGTTTAAATAATTAATAATAATTTTAAGATTATTAAAATATATATTATTTTATTTATTTTATATAGAATTAAAAATATAAATTAAAAATAAACTTTATAAAATAAATAAACCTAAAAGAATTAATAAATATATTAATATAATTATTATAATTAATTAATAATTATTTAATAAATATTTTTAAAAAGATTATTATAATTAAAAAAAAAATTTGTTAAAAAGATATAAAATAAAGGTTTAAATAAATAAATAAAATCAAGAAATAATTATTTAAAAATATATTTTAAGTTAAATATTTTAATTATAAGATTTTTTTTTTAATTATTTTAGTATTTTAAAAAATAATAATAGAATAAATTATTAAAAAAAGAATTCTTTAATTTAAAGAAATATATAAATAATAACTATTTAAAGGAATAAAAAAGTAGAAATTGATTAGAAAATAATATATTTTTAAAATAAAAGTATAAATTTATTATTTTAAATTAGATAAATAGCTTTATATTTAGTAAAATAAAATATCTAATTTATAAAGAATTAAAATATATATATATATATATAAACATCTTTTAAAAACTAAATAATTTCTAAAATAAATTATAAAAGAATATATATATTATAAAGATAATTAAAATTATATAATATATAATTTTAAAAAATAGTTTTATTAAAAATAAAAAACTATTAATAATAATAAATTAATATTATTAATAAATTTAAATAATTATAAAAAGGGTTTTATAATTAAATTTAAAATATAATTTAAAAATAAATTTTATTTTAAAAATAAAACTATAAATATAACTAATATTATTATAATATAAATTATAAATATTTTAAATAATTAATATTTAAAAACATTTAAAATAATAAAATAGTTTATTAAATATTAAAAAAAGAAAATAAAAAAAAGTTTATATTATAAAAAACTAAAAGAATATTAAATTAAATATTTATTAAAATATTTTATATCAAAAAATTAAAAGAATAAAAACTAAAAAACAAAGAAAATTTTATTTTAAAAATAATAAATAATTAAAATAATTAAAATTTTATAAAAAGTTTAATATAATATAAAAAAGATTAATTTAAAATTAAATTTAAATATTAAAAGAAAATATATATATATAATTTTAATAAATCTTAAAATATAAATAAATATTATATTATTAAGAATAATGAAATAAAATTATATTTTTTAAAAAAATATAAATTAAAATCTTAAAAAATTATAAAACTTAATAAAAATATTTTTAATTATAATAATAATTAAATATTTAAAAATATTATAATTAATAATTAATAATTCTATAATTTAATAAAAGATAAAAATAATTAAATAAAAGTTCAATTAATAAATTAATAAAATTAATAAAATTATAAAAAGAATTATTAAAAATATATTAAAAAAATATTATAAATTTTATAAATTATTTAAAAAAAAAAACGTTTTAAATACAGTTTATAAAACTATTATATTTTAATTAAAAAAAATATTAATTAAAACTTTATTAAATTTATTATATAAGATTAAATAAAATAAAAAATTTGTAAAGATATATTTAAAAAAACTTAATTAAAGGATTTATTAATAAATTATAATATTAAAAAAGAAAAAGTTTTAATTAATAAAAATAAAAACTTAATATAATAAATAATAATAAATTATTAATTATTAAATAAAATTATAATATTAAATTAATATTTATTTATTTTATTAATAATAATAAAAGATATTAATTAAATATAATAGTTTATAATATTTAATATATTAAATGAATATTATATTATTTATATAATAATTAAAGAAAATAAAAAACAATTATTTAAATAATATATAAATTATATAAATATTTAATAATATTATAAAAATTATAAAATATATTAATTAGTTTTTTATATATAATAATATTATTATTATAATAGTTTTAAACAAGTTTATATTTATTTATTTAAATAATATTTAAATTTATTTAATTATATTTAAAAGATATATAAAATATATAATTTTAATATTAAAAATATTTTAAAAAACTAAAATATAATTAAATTAAAGAAAATATATATAATATATATAAAAAATTAATTTTTTAAAATTTATAATTATATTTAAATAAATAAATATACAATTATTAAAAATCAATATAATATATAATTAAAAGATTTTAAACTTAATAATAATTATAAATATTAAATAAATTTTAAAATTCTTTAATTATATTTATATATTTATTAAAATCTTTAAAAATATAATAAAATATTTTATAAAATATATAATAAAAAAATATAAAATTCTTTTTTTAATTTTTAAAAAAAATATAAAAAGCTTTTAAAAAATTAAAAATTAAAATAATTTTTAATTTAATAATTAAATAATTAAACTTAATAAAAAGAAAAAAAAACTTAAAATAAATATTTTAAATAAAATAATTATAAAAATATTAAAGAATATAATATTATTTTATTTTATTTATAATAAAAAACTTTTTATAATTATTATAATATTTAAAAAATAAAGATTATTCTTTATTAAAATAATAAAATTAATTAAAATTTAATAAAGTTTATAATTATATAAAAAATTATTAAATAGTATAAAGATTAAATAGTTTTTTTTTAAAAATTTAATTTTAAAATATATTATATCAAAAAAAAATATTTAAATTAATATATTTAATTAATAAAATGAAAAAAGATTTAAAGTTTTAAAATGGAATATTTAAATATTATATTTTTAATATAATAAAAGCTTTAAAATTTAAATTATTTTTAGAAACTTTTTAAATATATAATTATAATAAATATATAATTTAAAAAACTAATAAAATTATATAAATAAAAAGAATTAAAAAATAATAAGTTAATATATAAATAAGAAATCTATATATTAAAAGTTTTATAAATATTTATTATATAAATATTAAAAAATAACCAAAATTATATAATAATTATAAAAGAAATATAATTTTCTAAATTTATAATAAAATATTATAATTAATATAAATATTTAAATAAATATAATATATAATTATTTAAGATTTTATTATTAAATTATTTTTATTATTTAAAAATAATATAATTATTAAATAATTTATATATGTTTTTATTTATTAATATTTAAATAAATATAAAATATTAAAAAAGATTATTTTTAATTATAATATATTTTCTTAAATAATTAATTATTAAATTTAAGTTTTTAATTATTTACTATTTTTAAATAAATAAATAAAGAATAAATTAAATTAAACCTTTAAATAATATTTTTAGTTATATTAATTATTAATAAAATAATTAAATAAAATTATTATTAATTATATAAATTATTTATAATATATTAATTAATAAAAATATAAATATATTATTTTATTAAATAATTTATAAATACTTAATTATTATTAAAGAATAAAAAGAATTATTAATAAAAATATTTATTATTATAATTATAATATTTTAAACTTAGGTTATTATTATAAA
Organism: Xylaria sp. FL0064; assembly: GCA_022593225.1. Lineage (NCBI taxonomy): Eukaryota > Fungi > Ascomycota > Sordariomycetes > Xylariales > Xylariaceae > Xylaria > Xylaria sp. FL0064. The sequence continues at coordinate 179,208 of JAJKLE010000044.1, read as the reverse complement.
AATTAAATTATTATAAATAAAACTGTAAATATAATTTTAATTGTTTTAATAATAAATATTATAATATTATAATAAAAAAAAATTAAAAACCCAATTTTAATAAAAGAAAATAAAGTTTATTTATTATATTAAAAATAAAATATAATTTTAAAAACTTTATAAATTAAAATAAAATAATTTAATAATAAATTAAATTTTAAAAAGTTTAGTTTTTTTAAAATTTAAAAAAATTATTTTATTAATTAATTATAAATTATTATTATTAAAAATATATATAAATTTATTATATCTTTTATATTTTATTATTTAAATTAATATTAAAAAATATATTAATAAAAACTTAATTTGAAATAAAAATAATTAATATATTTATAAAATTAAAAGAAATATTAAATTTTTATTAAAATAAAAATAATATTTGAAAACTTAAAAAATATTTAATAATTATTATAAATATTATAAATTAATTTTATTATTAATATTTTAATTATTTAAAGCTAAAAATAAAAAGTTAACCTTTAAAATAATATTCAATATATTTTAATTTAATTTTAAAATAACTTTAAATTATTTATTTTTAAAAATTATTAAAAATATTATCTTTTATATTTTTTATATTTAATCTTATTATTTTATTATTTCTTTAATATTTTCAACTTTTTTAAATTTATAATATTATAAATGATAATTTTTATTATTTTTTTATATTATATTTTTTTATAAAAATAATAAATATAAGTTTATATTATTTTTATTATTTTTAATAATATTTAATTTATTTTTAAATTTTTTATATGAAATAATTATTTTCTTTAATTATTATAAATATAAAAAAAATAATGATAAAAATTAAGTTTAAGTAAAAAATAATCAAGTTTATAATAAATATAATAAAAATATTTAAAAGTTATAATAATTAAATTATTAAAAAAATAATAATTAAAAAGAAATTATATTTAATGGTTTTTTTATTAAAGGTTAAAAACTTATATATATTCTTTTATATAATTAAATATATTAAGAATAAAGAAAGAAAAAAAGTGTTTATTATTTAGTATAAACAGTAAATCAAAAAAAAAAATATATTATAAAATAATCTAAAAACATAATTAATTAAACAAGCCAAGATTAAAAAAAGTCTATATGCTAAGAATTTAAAGGTATATTATAAGCCAGAGAATAAAAGGTTATATAATTAATTATATAATAAATAAAAGAATAAAAGAGTTATTTTATAATTTAAAAGGATAAAAAAATAAAAAAACTATTTTATAATCTAGAAAAATAAAAAAATAAAAAGGCTATCTTATAATTTAAAGGTAAAAAAAATAAAAGGTTTTTTATATAAGTTTATTATTTTTATATTTAATTATTTATTTAATCTAGCTTTTTAATTATTAATTTTATTTTATTTTATTTTTTAATCCTTAGTTTATATTTATAAATACTTAAAAATAATTATTATTTTTAATAATATTAAATATAATAATAAAAATATTAATAAATTAAAAACCTTTATAATATTAAATAAATAAACTAAAACTAAAAAAAAGCTATATATTAAGAATTTAAAGGTACATTATAAGCCAGAGAATAAAAGGTTATATAATTAATTATATAATAAATAAATAGAATTATTTTATAATTTAAAAAAATAAAAAAATAAAAAAGTTATTTTATAATTTAAAAGCAAAAAAAAATAAAAAATTTTTTATATAAATTTATTATTTTTATATTTAATTATTTATTTAGTTTAGTTTTTTAATTATTAATTTTATTTTAAATTTTACTTTAATATTTATAAATATTTAAAAATAATTATTATATTTCATAACACCTAGTATAATAATAAAAGTACTAGTAAACCTTTTTTATAAACCATTTATTATTAATTTTATTATTATTTATAAATTAAAAACCCTTGTAAACATTATATATATTTTAAAAAATATATATAAGGTTTATAATATTAATATATTATATTAAATATTAAAACCTTTTAAATTTTAAAAAATAATTTTATTTATTATTATTAAATTTATAATTTATTTTATATTTTCTTTATTAAACTTTATTTTATTAATAATTAAATATTATTTAAATTAAAAATTTTATAAAATCTTTAAAAAATATAAAATATTTAATTAAATAAAAAAATTAATTAATTAAATAATATTAAATTTAAAATTTTTTTAATTATTTATTTAATAAAAATATAAAAATATTTATAAAATAATTTTATTAATATAATTTTAATAAATTTAAAAATATTAAATTAAATTAAAAAGAATTAATATTATATAAAAATTTATATTAAAAATATAAAAATAATACATTAAATTTAAAAAATTATTAATTATAAAAATTCTTTAAATAATATTTAATAAAGAAGAACTATAATTTATTATAATAAATTATATTTAAATATTTTAAAAAAAAAAAACCTAAAAATTAAAAGACCTTGAAACCCCTAGTTAATTATTAATAAATTATAACTAAATTTCAAGCCCTTTATAAGAGCCCTTGTCACAAAGTCCCTAATACCTGCATATGTGGTCGGGAATCGTATGGGTATACGATTGTTGTTGTGTGACGTGGTATCAACAAATATGTAGCTATAGTTGCAACTTGCAAGTGGCTAGCAGTCGCTACTCTGGTGGCTTGTGCCGTTATCAATCTTCCTCAGATGCCAGAAGAGCATATTGGCAAGATGTTTGGTCTCCAGACAGGGCCATCGCTGCGTGCAATCTCTATAATGCCGACTTTGCCTTCATCGCCCTGTAATTAGAGCTCATCTTTAGTTAAGCACCACATGGCATTGAAAGTTTTCTCATTGTGACACTGCTGATATCTCACTGCGAATGTGAGATTAAATTCACATTTCATATTTCCGGATGTATTGTGCACTAGGTATAAATCACAGAGCTGCTGTGGCGTAGCTGGCCCTTTTATAGTATATTGAAGACAAGCATCCAAGAACCTTCAATAGCATCAAAAAGTTCATTTCGTACACCCGTAGTTTTACAGGCTGTCGTCTTGTGCCCAAGAGGAGTATTATGTTTCTAGGGGACAGGCTCCGACAGAACGTTCTGGTCTCGATTGTATCAAAAGTATATGAGCCGCTGTAGTGAATAATATTTGGCTCAATAATTAAAGGCCTTCGTCTGTTAGACCTAGCAAGCTCACGAGTCCTGTCCGATCTACATAAGAAAAGATATATAGTAATCGCGGACATACTCAACTTCCCCCTTTCATATGCTGCAATCAACGATTGCTGGCTTCCACAAATTATGAGAATGTACAATGCCATTGGGTTATTTACAATATTTGTCTTCGTTGGCATAAGTGGCGTCTCAGAAAAGGAGCAAGAGCGGCAATCTTTAAAAGGGCTATAGGTCGGCTATGCAAAATGATCATTGGCCGCTCCGAGGGTATTGTCTAGCATACGTAGAGTTACTACTTGAAGACGGGGCGTATGTTTTGTTCCTTTAGAAAGTTACTGTTACATGCTCAATTATCATTTATTACCATTTGTCCTGGATGTGCTGCTTATCAAGGGATTTCTCTAAGGTATGTCCTTCCTTCGGCCCTCCATGGCTAGGCAACGGAGGACATCCCCGACGCCCTCTCACGGCAAGGGCGAGGAATAGACACGTGAGATTGATCTCACATCCTAGCTAAGAGTGCTAGGCGTAGGTCTACAAGAGCTGAGTTGCTGATCCAGCATAATATTGACGTTAATGCTTTAGACGACCATCGTCCCCTGCAAATATCTTTTCGCCTTGTGGGCTCCTTAGTTTTGCCTATCTCCCGGCCTCAAAGGAAGGTGCCTCTGTCGTGTTGGGGTATTCGACTAAGGTGCAAATCCTGCTCGGAACGTCGACTCTGCTCGGAACGTCAGGAGCTTGCTAGGGAATCGCAATTTGCATGGGGTGATGACATATAATAATTAGGGATGTCCGCTGCGTTACGCGGGCAATACTAGTGCACAGTACGATGCTACCGATGTATAGTGTAACCAGACACAATAATAGTAGAACTGAGATCCTTCTGTGGGTGTGAACAATGTCGACAGCTAGCAGCCTACAAGATTGCATTTTGTTCTAGCATCCAACGTTACTATCTACCATGAGAGAACAAGAGCATCATGTCAATAGTAATTGTGCTGCGTTGATGGGAGGCGCACTACTCTTGGCTGCATGAATAGCGCCATGCAGGCAACTCCAGCGGTTGAATCTCATTGGATAGCCAGGGGCATCCTTCGGGAGCGTGTTACCCCAACCGACCCTAGAGGCATGTTATACGCAGTAATTATAGAATCAGGCAGACACGACGTATTCAGACGACCAGGCTATTAAAGCTGGATACCCCCATGTTTCAAGAGATGCCTTCGTCAGCTTTCATAAGTTCAATCCCTGATGGTGATAGACTCAAATAGCATTAGCAACTTGCGTAAGACGCGGTTGTGCCGCTAACAATATGGCTTCAAACCTCGAATCCGGTGTCAGCGTCAACGGACCCTCGGTTAAGTTGAATCTCGACGTGTGGTATCTCATTTTTGGCCATGTATGAATTGTCAACCCGTGCTACAATTGCAATGTCTGACGAATACCTTATAGTTAAAAAGCCGCAAGGATCTTTGCAATGTCTGCCTCGCATCACGCGCCTGGTATAGGATGGCCATGCCATATCTCTGGAAGACGGTTGCATTGAGGAAATGGCGCCCTTCAATATTTGATTGGCAGCCTAGAAAGGATATGATGGACGACGTCCGTTCCCTATCATCTAAACTGCTGGACACCAAGAACGCACTGTTGAGAAATGCAGTGAAAGAATTGGTATTCGGGGATTTCGGTGGTGATCGTTTAAGTGAAATGGAAAAGCAATTGATGGCCTTAGTTGATTCACTCCCGAATCTACAGCGAGTGAAGTAAGTTGGAACTGTGGCCTGCTTGAGTAGATGAACTGTGTCGAGGCGCTAACCAGATTATCATCGTAGGATCAAGGGTCAGCTGACTTGGGAAGTCTTGCGCGAACTTTCCAATCATAGTAGAGGAGTAGAGCTTCATTTACTCAATGAAGACGGCAAAAGACTTATCAAATACGACCTGCCTAATGTTGCTGTTCTTGAAGCCCGGGTCGATCCTTATTACGAGAGCGATGGGCCAAATCGGGACATGCTAGGGATGCAGAAATTACTGTTCGCCTGTCCCAATCTGAAATCATTTTCCCTGAGTCTGACGGGGGCTTACGGCGGATGCGTACTCAGCATGCCACAATATGAAAGGATATACTCCTTCCGGTTGTCTGGTGACGAGGCCTTCCCACCACTGGAAACGTTGTCGCTCAGTGGGTACCATGTTAGAGGCGCCGAGCGAGAACACTGGCAGAACAATTTCCAGTGGTCAAAGCTAAGATCCCTCAGCCTCGGACCTAAGTATACGGCGCAGTTCTTGGAGGTTGCTGCGGGCTACGCCAAATCTTTGCGGGACCTCACGGTCCAAGTTTACACGGATGCCGACACCAGATATTACGAGGAGCAAGATGACGCTGAGCGTAAATGCTCGCCGTTGGAAGATTTCCTGATGACGTTCAGCTCTCTGGAAAGTTTGACGGTCAGGGGATATCATGTCTCCCTAGCGCCAATCGCGCACCATCCGGGCTTGAAGCATCTATGCCTGCACTCATTTGAGCCTGAAAATGATAAGGGTGTTTTGAGACCTACACTTAGTGTCGAGCAGCTCCAGGAGCTCGACAAGAGCTGTCCGCACCTCGAGACACTAGAGATTGACCTTTACCGGGAGGGCAAATGGGTAAGCATAATCCAAAATCTCAGATCAAAATGGCCAGCTAACACGATGCCGTTGTAGCCGGAGCACATTCTCAAAGCACTCGCAGCGAGATTCAGAGCTCTTAGATGTTTGACACTCCATCTCGAGGTAGGTCTTAGAGGCGTTGAGGGTTCGAGAGCCGGACCAAATAACGAGACATACAACTACATGCGGCCTATGTTGAAGGAGGACTCTGCTAGAGAAATAGGGCAACGGTTCTTCAAATGGCGGTCATCACCAGAATCGAAGCTGAGGGTACTCTTCCTCAAGACGGGTGAGCCCCTTCGAAGGTACCCCCAGTGGGAACCGGCCTATAGTATGGTCGAGAGGGAAAACGCGTACACTATGAAGGTGCGCAGACCCGGGAATATTGGGGATGTTCCTGAAGTGGTGATCGTCTCTAAGCCTGATTATTTCTAATGACATGTTAAAATACTCGCCCAGTCGAAAAAACCTGGCGCAACGTCAAACACTCGACATAGAAAAACTTCAATAGCTCGTCGTAACATTAGAGTATCCGTGTTAGTTGTATCTTCTTAATTTCATAATATTCCTCGTAGCTACTAGAGCCCTGATTCCAGTCTGCCTCTCTCCTTCACAAACAGAAAACGGGGGTTTCTGGTTTCGAGTCTCCTACAGGTTTAGCTTTGCTTTGCCCACACAAAGACGGCACATTCCAGCTTCAGAGATGAAATGAAGCGCAAATTCCGACCGCAACCAGTCAGTACCATTCCACTAGCCTGCTTAAACACAATTATGCGGGCAGAGACGTTGCCCCCTATGTCTATCCTCGTAATAAAGGTTTCTCGGTATGTACCACTCGCTAGGCACGACGTTGTACCCCTTCTGCCACCTCTGGCTCCAGACCCAGCCGCTCTGCCAGGGCCCGCACTTCTCCCCGAGCAGGCGCTGCACCTCGTCGAGCTCCCACTGCGGCACCTTGTCCGCGTGGAATGACTTGCAGTTGCAGATGTACCACGTGACGCCCAGGATATTGGGGCACGGCCAGGTCTCGGCGTAATAGGTTCGCTGCGAGACGTAATTCCCCTTTTTCAGCGACCACGTGGTCAGGTTCTCCTTGGCGTAGAGCCAGTCTTGTCTGCGGGATGTCATGTTGTGGCCCATGCATTTCATCATTTTGACGGGGATGTGCGGGGGTCCTTTGGGCTTTTTCTTGTCTACCTCGAGGGTGTCGTCGTCGAGCGTAGTGGCGATTTCCTCGGGGCTAGGGGAGTTATCGACTATGCTGATGCCCGCCGATGCGTCGCCCACCGCTGTGTTGCTATTCCTTGATGTAAGGCCGCAGGCCGCGACTGCGCTAAGTGCGCTAAGGATTATGAAGATATACATTGTGACTAATCTCATGATGAATAAGGGGCGTATGGTGTTTCGTAATCGTCAGTGGCGACCCTCAGTATTGGCAAAAGGCAAAGGAGAGATCCCTCAGGACTGACCCGAGGATAAATCTCGTTTACTTATATGCCGTCGACCGATTTAAACTTATGATCATAAATCCAATAGAACCTCACATTAACGTAATCCCGGACCTTACGCTTCTGACGAGGAAAACTATAGCGTACTCCCGGACTTGAAGCGATGTAGGGTGCAATGATATTGCAGGATTAACCACGTGCAGGTGGGTGGCTGACGCATCTCGAAAGAGATTTGTAGACACACTTAGGCTTTCCTCCGATTACCCGCGAATGATATGGGGAATACGAGTTTACATTCACCGAGTTGCCCCATTATAGGTTATCCTTATTAAGCGGTTTAAACTATGATGGATGGTGTCGAGTTTTCTGAGCCTAACCCGCCCTCTAGACACCGGCGCCCTCAATCCACTTAACAATCTTCGCTGCGACCTCGTCACTATTCTTTTCCATGAACATCATATGCCCATTCCCCATAATCCCCCTATCTTCAAGCTTCATATGCTCCGCCTTGACCCCAGCCTGCTTCAGATATTCCACAATAGCCCAATCGTACTGGGCGTGATACGAAGCTGGCGCCGTGACCACCACCACGGGAATGTTCTGTAGATGTACAAGCTGGCGCGGCGGGGGCGACGTCGCCTGCAGCTCGCAGTCCAGCAGGCCCTCCGCGGGCGCCTTAGCTTCTGCCCGGACGAGATCTACATCCGGGTTTGTGACGGGCGGATCGTACGTGAGCGGCGCAGACGTGATACCGTAGCGGCTCCCGGGGCCGGGTCTGAGCACTTTAATTAAGAAGGGAGGACCGGTAGGTTCCATGGCGACGATCTTGCGCACGAGCTTAGGCCGCACGTCAGCGAGGAGCCAAGGCGTCGAGCCGCCGGCGGAGTGAGCAAGCATGACAGCCGGTTTGCCGATGCGGTCGAGCAGTGCCGCGCAAGCCGCTTGCGCGGCGGCCTCTTGCTTCGCGATGTCGCCGAGCATCTGCAGTGTCGAGGCGGAGAAGTGGTCCCAGAACGGGTCGCCGATGTTGCCCGTGCCGGGCCACTGCGTGTGCAGCTTGGCCTGCGGCCAGTCGCCGTGCCCGCCGAAGAGCTTCTGCAGGGACTTGGTAGGGAACGTGATCAGCTCGCCGTCGTCCGGATGCCAGGGGCTCCGACCGCGGAAGGGCAGGTCGACGAGGTAGCACTCGAAGCCCCGGGAGAGGAAGTAGGATGCCCAGCCGGGACTTCCATCTGGCTTGGTGAGCCAATCCTGCGTTGTCGGGTTATTATAAGTGTATTTCAATCTTATTACTCCGGTGCTTATGTGATATGCCTTTTACTGTGTGAGAAGGAGAAGTTATACTCACCACGCCGGACCGCGTAGCCCCATGTATGAAGACGATGGGATCGCGCTCTTTGGTCCCGGACGCGGGGATCAGCCGCTCAACGTACATTTGTTCACCGAATCTTTGCCCGCCCTTGGCATCCTGGATCCAGCGCCCGCCCACGTAGAAGATCTCGCGGTCGTGGGGTGTCAGTATCGCTGTTTGAGATCCCTTGTCTTCCATTTTGTCAATATATGCTCTATGCGATAAAGATATGATACCAATTAGTCATCGAGTTGGAAAGTTGGCTCGTAGTATTCATGGGGGAGGTCGGCAGCAAGTGGAGGCACTCGTTGTTCACAGCATTGAGCTCGTGTTTCTTCTCCGGGCTGAGTATGCGGGGGACCCTGTTTTCGTAAGCAAGAACTCGAGCGCTGTAAGCGTCACCCTATTGCAAAACTTGGCATTCTGTCATACAATACAAAGTTGAAGCAACAACATATCTAGCTCCTGCTATCGTTTCAAGGTGACCTAGTACATTTAAGTCGCAACTGTAATTAGGTTAAGATATACCTGTTGAGTAATGAGCGCCCATGATAGACCGGTCTAGTGGGGTGCATGTGAAAGGGAATCTATTTTTGGAGCCCAAGTTTCTGTGCTCTGGAGGCCTCTATACCAACTCTTCATCGCATGTATATAAAACAAGAGAATAGCCTCATACCCGAGCCCCATGTACCTCATTTTCGAAAATATACCAAGCCCGCTCTTCTATGTATTCTATCTGTCGTTAACCCATCTATATCTTCAACCGTCTTTTTAAGTCGCACGCGAGATTTCGTCATGTAAAAGGTTGTAGTCTTCAATCAAACGTAGAAGCCGTGCTCGCGCTTATACCATCTTAGTGTATCCATGCCAGTCTGCACACGCATGCCGATTCTACCGTCTAGCACGTACGAGTCCCACCTGGCTACCTTGTCGAGCCAGGACTGGCAGTCTTCTATCTTCTTTTTGGTCTCGGCCGGTGTGCCTGTCCGTCCCTCGACCCATGCGAGAACAGCCATCTCGTAGTGAGCGGCGGGCGGGATGTAGTCGTCCTTTGTGGACCCTTTGAAAGCGGACCTAAGGGTATGGTCAGCCATTATCTTCAGGATTTTGGGAATAGAATGCGTGAGCTTACTTATCCAGTTTTAATACTTGCTGAAGTTTACTTCTAGCATCGTCGAACTTGTTCAGATTGCGTAGAATAGCAGCATGACAAAGATCATGCAGCGCCCGTTCGTCTATCTCAGCTTGGATCTGGTCGCGAGTCTTTTCTGGACACGTAAGTCGTTCCCAAGATAGATCCTGAGCGGCATTCTCGAGTTCTCCAGGGTTCATCTTCTTAAGACCATTCCAAAGGTATACCATTTCTTGGATAGGGCTGACGCCAATTGCATCAATAAAGTCGATAGACAGTGAGCTTGACCTCTCTTCCCATTTCTTTACCTTTCGTACCACAAATTCTTCAAAAGGTAAGGGTCGCGCCATGAACTTCTTCTTCCCAGCGACTACGGGAACCTTCTTGAGGAGCTCCTCGCTCATCTTTTTATGACGCTTGATTTGTTTGTCATCTTTTGGGTTCGCTAAACAGGCACTCCGGTAGAGCTCGAGCTCCGCGGCTCCGGCAAGGTAGTAATAGAGGGAAGGGCTCCAGTCATTGAGCTCAATACACCGAAGGTAGTCATCCCGAGCGTGTGACCAGTCCTGGACGTATGTAGAGTCTAGGGACATCTCAAAGTTGTTCAGGGCCGCAACCTGCTTCATCTTGGATTTGTTGTTCTTGAGGATGTCTAGAGCTCCCGATAGGTCTCGCTTGTTTGATAGGCTGCGGGCTTCCTCAAATCGCCAGAGACCGCTGTCTGGATACCGTCGCCGAAGTTTAACTAAGAGAGCTGCGAGTCTTTCCGTCGGGTAGCCCACAATCGCACCTTTCTTGACATCTTCGTCGGAGGGAAGAATATCGGAAAATCCCAGAAGACCATTATAATAGGCGAGGAGCATTAATCCAGCCACCGCTCCGTTTATGTTCTCGAATCGGGAGCTTCGCCAAAGCATTTCGATTCCCCGTTCACGGTCACCTCTGAAACCAATGATGGACAGGAGGCGTGAGAACGCAGGTGGGACGAGAGATATGATGAGGAGTAGGACACCAAAACACATGCTTGTTCCGCTATTATATACATGTAAGTGTGTTGTCTAGCAATTGAAGTACTAATCGACATTGCAGTGGGAAGATAAGAGAGATAAGAGGGACCGACGGAGACAATAGGGAGGAGAGCCTCCTCAGCGCGTCGGGAGCGGGTTTGTCATTACACCATTATACTTACGAATGAACAAAGGCATCAATCGGGTCAGTAAATATATCTGAATCAGGACCCCCATCGAAGCCCTCACCAGAAGGCAAGTCCCGTGGCGCGTCCGCCGTATCGGGTTTGCTATCGCCGTTCAAGGACAGGTCGCTCAGCTTCTTATCAGCCTCATCGATATCACCGTTCGAGAGATGGCCTTCGTATTTTAAAGGTGTGGGGTCACCGGAGTGAGATTCGTCCGCGTCTACAAACTCTGTCTCATCATCATCATCATCATCGTCGTCATCGTCAAAGCCTCCGGGCATCTTCTCGTGTTGAAGAGCACCATTAGGCTTGGCAGTATTGTTGGATGAAGTAGGCTGTAGTCCACGCTTTTTCAGATACGCGCTTTCAGCTTGTATGATCGCATCCAGTGCCACATACGCTTTTCGTAGCTTGTAGAAACTCTTTATTCCTTCGGTTAAGCTCTCATGCAAGACTCCGATGATGGCAGACATGAGGTAGGATTCAGCAAGCACTAGCTGGTACTCGCTACCAGGAGGGTAGATTCTCTCAGATTGTGACTTGGAGCTGCTCGCCTCCTTTTCAGCCTTCTTTATCTCTTGCCAAGCGGACGTCTCGCACTCGTTCAGGCGGTTACTGGCCTCGGCCATAATGGCTTTCTCGAAGCCCAAGATACTTTTCATGAAGACGCAGGCCCCCAGGCCAAATGAGTGGAAGGTTGACTTGCTATGAGTTAGCTGTTCCTCAGCACCGTCTATGTCGTCGTTCATAATGAGATCAGCACCGGCCATGGCATCTTGGAGAAGCGCAACGGTCTGGGCTCGAAGATCGAGCTGAGAGGCGTCCGGGCTTGGATTTTTGCTGGACTTTAGGGTCGAGCCCCGAAACCAGCCGCCGAGTAGACTCATGGCGAGCCGTCAGTTGGGTGAAACAACGTTGAATGGAGACTGTCTGCTCATGAGCGTAGGAGATGGCGTGCCCTTGTGCTGGCTTCTTGACACGGAGATAAGCAAAAGATAAGTTAGGCTGCGAGGAAAACGGGCTGCGATAGCTCGGGGATCAGACAGTACCGAGGACCAGATCCGAATGAGCCGGCCGGAAGGATAAGGATACTGAAATAGATACCGTGACAAGGGATGGAGAGTCAGGACAATGGCGAGCTAACTAAGGACCGACTCATTCGCGCGGGTTCCAAGTTGAAGGATGACGGAGATAGGTGCAGCTGGGTGGGGTCAGCATGGATTCTTTAGTGCCCGCTGCGGCGGGAAATAGGACTTGTCATAAGGTAGCCATGGATTGCAGGCAGGCAGGCAGGGCTTATAATAAGGCTTTCATACAAGGCACACTTTAGGGTATTCGAAGAGTTGATGGTTACAACTACAAACACTACCTAGGTACTAAATGGAACTCAAATAGAGGTACTCTAAAGTCTATTACAATTGCGGCATGCGAAGGGGACCTACTTTACAATTAGGGAGCTATGCCAAATTTCAAATTTGTTATGAAGTATTTGAATATCCTTTGTTGTGTGTCCCTTTTCACTTACACACATGCAATAAATGTTAGTTGTGTTGTACGTCACCAACTACATGTGTAGTTCTCATTACAAGGGACTCGTGTTTAAAAGATGAGCACTAAAATCATGCTAACACCAGAATGGCATGCTAGAACCAGCTCTCCGGGAGCCTATGCGATTGGTCAGCAGAGGCTGATACTGAGAGATGTACAGCGTCTAAACCCTTAAGGCACCCATAAGTCCTAAACGCTTGGCGCTATTGGCCAGGTGGCTCCCAGCTGCAGAGCCGCAACCAGCAACCAGCTTACAAGAGCATACTTTATCAAACTTCTATCAGCAACCAGCCTGACGTCGTCATCCAACACAAACAAGCCCGCACACGACCTATCGCATACCACGACACAACAAACCAAGTCATAACCTCCTTTCGCACGGCAATCTTTTCATTCGACCTAGCACATAATAGCAAACCGAAAACTCAACTGAGAACATGGCTGCCTCAACAGACAAGCCCGCCGACAAGTCCGCCGCCACGAGCGAGGCGAAGCCCGAGCAGCCAACAGCACAGAAGACCACCGCTGCACTAGAAGAGGATGATGAGTTCGAGGACTTCCCCGTCGAAGGTACGTTTGCTTCTCCGATTCCTCGCTCTTAGATCCTCCCTTCAACCCCTGGCTATACATACAAACACCGCATGCGGTGCTTTACTCTCTTGTTTCGTTTCGAGGATGCTACCTGACTGCCCACTATCCCGAATGCTAACACGCAACCGAATGGAAATAGACTGGCCAGCCGAGGAGACCGAGTCAGCTGCACAGGCGGCCAGCGGCAACGGCACGACAGAGCACCTGTGGGAGGAGAGCTGGGACGACGACGACACGAGCGATGACTTCTCGGCGCAGCTTCGGTATGTCATGCAACAGATACCCATACCACCCTTACCTATATCTTGCGCCACGCTTTATTCCCCCAACACCTGTCTTCATCTCACAGGAACTAATCATCCATGCTAAGACACGTTTCTGAACAGCGAAGAGCTAAAGAAGGTCGAGGCCTCAAAGAGGAGATGATCCAACGCCCAATTACACAAATAATTCAACAACTCTGAGGAATTAGGCCAATCAATATAGGGGTTGCGCATTGAAGTATCCACTTGAAGCGGCCCTTACACGGGCATAATTAGAGAGGAGGGTAAACTGTACCCTAGGAACCGGCAAGGCGCGTCAATGCAATATGACCAGCCCGACCGGGCCAAGCTGATAGGGCAGCAGAAAGGCAATAGATGAAGATAGCTGACATATCCTAATGGCTGCAACAAGAGAGCTTGAGAGGAATAAGTGAGAGATGCGCAGCTAGGAAATGAAATAATAGCACGCCGCAAACTCATGGCTACGGCTCAATCAACCATTGTCCTTGTGTTTCTCTCTTCGTGACTTCAACCTTCTCACCAGCTTTTACTGATTAATTTCAACACGCATTGAATCACGAGTACGAGAAGAAAGGTTCTAGCCAGTACTCTACATCACGCTCGGAAATAAGAAAGATTGTGAGAGAAGCCAACTCCCGGCGAGACTGCGATAAATGTAGACCCGCAGCAACTGTTTCTTCTGACAGCTCTGACCAGACCATCCCTGCTTACGCAACGAGCAGAATATTACACCTAAATGAACCAATTGACCCGTCCAATAGCCCACTCTCTTTCCAAGGATTGTTAACGTTAAATCTGATGAACAGCACATCTCAACACGCAAATTCCAAACTCACATGATATCTATAAGAAACTAACTTACTTTTAACTTTTAGTTTACTGATTTTTATTGATTGCCAATTTGATGGGTAGTATACGGCAAATTATTTTATTTTATTTTTTTCCCCAGCTCATATGCTCAGAGCAAAGGACGTAAGCATGTGCAGGCATATCTATAAAAATACTTAAACGGCCTCTGCCCAGTTGCCCGACCGATCAATCATAGGAGTACTTTATTCTCTCGTTTCCCCAATGTCCAGCCAACCCAAACTGAAATAAACAACGCGGGACGCCACATGTCAATACCTATTTCTCGGTTCCTCCTCAATTCATCACCTCCTTCAGATTATGTGCGACATGGCATTAAGGTCGCACGCTGCCTACTCCTTATTTTGTGCTAAGCGCGACAACACCGGGCAGAGCCTTGCCCTCAAGAAGTTCGAGCGAAGCGCCGCCGCCAGTGGAGACGTGCGAGCACTTGTCCTCGGCGCCGTATTTGGCAGCCACGGTGGCAGTGTCACCACCGCCGATAATGCCAATGGCACCGTTGGCGACAGCTCCGGTAAAGGCGTCGAGGGTGGCCTTGGTGCCTTCAGCAAACTTCTCAATTTCGAAGACACCGGCGGGGCCGTTCCACAAGATAGTCTTGGCCTCGTCGATAGCAGCCTTGTACAGCTTCCTGGACTCGACGCCGATGTCGAGACCTAGCCAGCCATCAGGGATGCCGTCCTTGTCGTTGGCCGTCTTGGTCTGGGCGTCCGCGCCAAATTTATCGGCGATGATATAGTCGACAGGCAGCGTAACCTTGACACCATTCTTCTTGGCCTTCTCCATGAGATGGCCGACAACTTTAGAACCCTCCTCGTCGAAGAGCGAGTTGCCAATCTTGACACCCTCGAGCGTCTTCTTGAAAGTAAAAGCCATGCCGCCAGTGATAATAAGAGCGCTGACCTTGTCGAGCAAGTTGTCGATCAGTTGGATCTTGTCAGACACCTTGGAACCGCCCAGGATAGCAAGGAAGGGCTTCTGTGGGTTCTCGAGGGCCTTCGCGAAGTAGTCCAGCTCCTTCTTCATGAGGAAACCGGCGGCCTTCTGAGGCAGGTCGACACCAACCATAGAAGAGTGAGCACGGTGGGCTGTGCCAAATGCATCGTCTGAAGAAGAATTGGTTAGAATAATCCATTCCACTAGTCTTCGTAGAGCGCAAGAAGTGTAGGTGATAAAGACTAACTGATGTAGACGTCACCAAGGGCGGTCAATCCCTTGCGGAATTCCTCCACCTTAGCCTTGTCGGCCTTGACCTTCTTGCCCTCACTGTCCTTGGAAGAGCCCTCCTCCTCGGCATGGAACCGCAAGTTCTCGAGGAGAATAACTTGGCCGTTATCGGCCTTGTTCACGATCGCCTCGACGTCGGGGCCCACGCAGTCTGGGGCGAACTCGACGCTCTTGCCTAGTAGTTTCTCTAGCTCTGGGACAACGGGCTTTAGGCTGTATTTGGGATTGGCCTTGCCGTCGGGTCGGCCGAGATGCGACATCAATATGACGGCCTTCGCGCCATTGTCGACGGCATATTTGATGGTGGGGATGGCGCCAGCAATGCGCTGGTTGTTGGTAACCTTCTTGTTCTCATCAAGAGGTACGTTAAAGTCAACCTGCGTTGCAGAGGCAAATTAGCTTCAGGTGGTTTCCTAAGAAACGTTATATACGAGAATTGAGTCGTTTCTCGTGAAGTCAGACATACTCGGATGAGGACCCGTTTGCCCTTCAGATCAACATCTGTGATAGAGAGCTTGTTTGAGAGAGACATGCTGGCTTGTCGATCGTGACTAAGATAGGACAAAGTAGGGAATTGGTTGAAGAGCGACACACGAGAGGATCGAGGAGGCTGGATGCGGTGTTTAAGTGAGAAGGGCAGGCGCGTTGGTGTAAGGAGTGGGAGATATAGAAAAGCACGCATCCAAAAAGCTGCTGATGGAGGGGCAATGAAGCGTGAAGTGAGCTTAGTGGGGTAATGCCGTGCAAACCTGAAGCTTCCCCCCTGCTAGCCGGACCCTACCCAGCAGTGCAGTAATCCACTAAGTGGTGTGACGTCTTTAGCTTTCCGGCCGGCGTCTACCGACTATGCTAGTGCCGGCGCAATGCTCTCTCGGCGTGCCCCAACCCCTCGTAGGCGTAACTGCAATTGATGCGCTCCGAAAACATTTCGTGATACCCGCGGACAAGAACAGATATATCCTCTTGACGCCGTGACATTTTCTTCCGCATGCATGGAACCTCGGTAGCAGTTATTATTATTCACAGTAATTGCTATGACAGGTAAATATTCGCCGAGCCGTGTGTTCTAGTTGACAGACCTTCAACCTCATCTCATTCCTATGCCTTTGGGTTGCATGAAACCTCTAGAGTTTCATTCCCATAACAGGCCATTTTAACATAAGCAAATTCTCTATCGAACTGAGTCCCCCATAACTCAGACCCTAATCATAACGCCACTGAACGCCTAGATGCAAGATCAAGACCACATCCGAACACACCCGTCGCGATTCGATGGCCCAATTCGATAGTTGGGCCAAGGTCTACAACGCCGAAATTATTCGAGGCGGATGTTGGGAGAATAAGGAGCGATGTTCTGTTGCTGCAGAACATCATCTTCTGACGCATTGGAGAGGGAAAGATATGCTGTCCATGCGATACCAACAGTAGAAACAAAGGGCTATTTTGAATAGTTAGTCCTGGAATCCATAAATCTGTTTGGTACACGGGTATTTGGGGCACTTACAAGTTGGAATTGGACGGGCATCAAGCGAAAGTTAATTATCTGTACAGCAGGCCAGACCATATAGTTCGCCTTCAAGGTCGGCATATACATATCTTTTAGCTTGAGAGCCACAGCGCGACGGCCACCGCCCTCAGCAACTGTCATGACGGAGAAGAACAAAGCCACGCTGACTGGGGCGAATGCAATTTGATCTACCGCGACTCGTTTGAGCGCAGGGACGAAGGCGCTGGTCTTGGTGATAGGGAAGGCCCGCGACAGAAAGCCAAACCACTTGAATTGTATAGGGGCCATAGCAAAACCGTAGGCCATGAATCGCGTCAAGCGCTCGAAATCGAACGGCGTGGCGAGCGACCTAGGATCGGGGTAATAATTGCCTCGCGAGTCTTTCTTTCCCAGATCTTGAATTTCAATAGAGATGGGGTCATCTCTGGTTGCACTGCCGATTTTCCGGTTTGAGCGTTGTTTAACAGACGTTATTGTCTGGGCGACGGTGTCGGCGATGCCACCAAGAACAGCGTTCGTCACCATCATGGTGAGTACTATTGGTGCGCATTCATGTTAGCTTGGATCTGATGTATACGTGCCTGGGGATGGCAAAGAATAGAGAGGCTATGCATACCTGGGCGGGAGTCGAAATAGGCATTGTAGCGTGATGCCAGCCGTGCAATAATTCCCATCTCGATGAAAAAGATGACAGCATGAAGGACAGGCTATATATCAGAGAAATTAATGTCAGCGTGGTGGGCGAAGATCAGCCAACGGCAGAAAACAGGCGTGAACGAGGTCAGATTATAAGTTGCTGCTGCAACTTATTGATTGCTTGCAGTAGAGTGTATCGGTGCTCTTGAGCGAGGGATGAAGACAAGTGTACTGTTTGATGTGATGCACGAGAAGTGCTTGTTGATAGGTGCGCGGGAAGAGCAACGTACAATTCTGTCAAAGATGAACTTGCTATTGATGGACCGAACGATGCGGCGCCGGGTAAGTTCCCAAGTCATGGCGACAAAAAATAGGGAGCAGGAGCTATGTGACAGATTTTGTAAGGCAGGTTGAGTGAGGCCCGTTGTTTGGTGGATCGAAGATCGATTTCTAGGGGTCTCGAGCCAAGTCAATGACGACAGACGGTGACCGATTCAGACTAAGCTACCAGGTATGGAGTGCGCCGCCAGTATATCGAGTGAGTCGTCGTTGTCGCACGGTCGCGCCGCAGTGTTGTACCACCAGGGCAAACAGCTACCTAGTCCAGACAATTGGGGGGCAATTAGAAGATGTAAAACAGAAGATGGAAATCGATGTGCCGTTAAACAAGTTGTCTGGCAGATTATGGATGAAGACGAAATGAAGATGCACAGGTGCAGGATTGAATCCTGGGGCACTGCTGGGGCACAGATCAAGTGGCAGGACTGCCCTGCAGGCAGTGGGTGTTTTAGTAAGGCATGGGGCACCGCCTCGGCGCCTCCTGTCCACCATCCCACCCATCTTTCGTTACAGGACCCGCCTCCCATCATCATTTGCTATTCTCATTGGCTGCGGGCTAGAGGTATCTATATGGATACTGGAATACCAACGACGCCTACCCACCATTACTTGATCCCACACTATCCCGTGCCATCCGTTCCCATTTACGCGCGTTCAGGACCATCAGATATTTAATATTTCATATATGTGCACTCGCATGAGTTTGGAAACACGAATTCTGTATTAGGTACCTAAGCTCACCCGCAGCCTCAGTAGGACATTACGTCATTACTTCAACACATCACATTTCGGATGGCACCCGATAGCTTTCTTACACGCCTCACTACCCTATATACACTCTATACGGTCCAGTAGTTCCGGCATACAGACGCCACAATATCTATCCTGTGTACCTTGGTAGTTACAGCGTCACCAGCTATTGGTCTTCAAGGGGAGTGCAGGTCATTTTGCTTGAAGATGCTTAGACTCGTCTCGTTTGACTACAAGTCTATTCTAAATTCACTCCGAATCAATTACAAGGGTTAATTATCGAGTCATGACTGATATCCGTCCAGTGAGTCTTCAGTGAGAGTACAAAGTAGCTCTTATCATGGATTCTCCTGGTGAGCGGTGATATAACATAAACCAGCCCTATTTACGTGTGCACACAGATGACAGTCTTCATACCAAAACAATCTAAAGCCATACCGAAGTGATCCTGATTCATACATAGATTATATACCCTTTTAATTATGTCAACTCCTCAGTAACTCACAACGACGCTTACAATATTAGAGCTATGTAATCACAGAGTTACCGTTCATCCTCATTAACATAAGTGTAAACATTCCGGAGCGGACAGTTTTATTAAGCTATTGCCCATAGATAGGCATGCAAGGTTCAATAGGTCAGCCACTCCGTAGCTGGATTGAGATCTCGAAGTACAAGTATTATGGCCCCCACGAGAGTCATCTCAAGAGTAAAAGAGAAAGGGGCTAGGCAAGAAAGCATCGTTTAGCTTTAATATCACTCGAGTTGGTTTGCCTTGACATGATCACGAGATTTCTATCAATGATTACTTGAGCTCCGAACATGAACGTCTCAAGAAATGTACCTATCTAGGTTCGGCCCCTCTCTTAACGGCCTAGCCCCCGGACGGGCGCTGGCCCATGAGGCTCACTACACTGTGAAGACAGGAAAGCAGCTGTTGAGGGATTATGAGTCAAGACCACTATATCTTGGGAGAATTTCACAGGTGTGAGAGTTCCATCCCGCAATATTGTTGTTGATATCTAAGACACAGCTAACTACTACAAGTACTAGGCAGGGAGCTACGGTGTTTGTGTCGTAGGTAGACTTAACGAAATATAATGAAACAAACAGCAGCACGTGGTTTCAGACAGAATTATTAACGTACTACTATTTCTGAGACAGAAGGCCTGGAAACAGATAAGTGCCGGTGCGATCGTGTCACATAATTACCCATGTTTGCACATTCCGTGTAAAATAAGCGTGTGAGCAAACACGACTCACTTTCCACGGGGCAATCAAGACATCATAAATGGCAGGAACGTGGAGACGTCCTCTCCTCCTCAAGCCTTTCTCTTCTTCAATCGCAGCACTAATCAAACTAGCTGAACCATAATATCCTTCTCGAGAAAATACCTACAGTTTCACCAACTACCTGTTCGCATCACCCAACAAGGACAAGACATATGTATATCTCTACATGAACAAACACCAGATACCAAAAGAATCGTTACCTCGCAACTCAAGATGAAGACTCCAGCCCTCCTCCTTATCCTAGGCTCCCTTGCGAGCCTGGGTAAACCCACCGCCCTCCTAACCAGCGACCTCGCCAACCCCAGCATCTGCAAGCAACCCCAGGGAGTCTACGACGTGTGCGACACGGAGTACTCATTCATGCGGTGTAATGGCCACGACGCGCTGCTGGCGACAGACTGTATCGTAGGCGACTCGACGTACTGCCGGATCGTCGCCGGCCGAGGTCGCTGTGACGCCGCGACTCCGCCTAAACTCGGTGGCGGACCCGTTCCTTACGACACCGAGACCCTGTCGCCGTCGCTGCAGGGTATGTGAGGTGAGTTTTCGGGGACTTCTGAGGACTTGGGAGACGTGGAAGGCTAATTGTACCTGCGGGTAGATCAGTCTAGTCCGGTGTGACTTGGTCCATGGCGATAGGGAACGATGAATACAGGGATTGTGGGCACAGCGGTTGGGATGAGATCAAGGCTACTGGTCTGATGGTTCTGCGTCGTGAGTTCGGGAGTGGTGAAAGAACTACCGTATATCGCGAAATCAGAAAGCCAATACAGGCATAAGATATCAATAGTCTGACAATCACAATTACACTTAAATACTGCAGCACAGCACCATGATCCGATCCACAATCACACTTTAAGTTTGAGTGAAAGAGCCGAGAGTGTTTGATGCTACCGGGTCACCTTCTTCCCTAGTGATATGGATGCTTATACATGAACCCCAGATGTAAATAGGCGAATAGCCCTGACAAGACCGCATTCTGGCTTATCCGTGACATACATGATATCTGGAATTATTCTTCCCACGAAGAAAAGGGAATATTGAGCATACTACGATGATACCCAGGAAAACCTCGGCGAGGAAGTGAAAGCATAACTCAAATATCTGCTGTCGATGAAAGAGCTTTTCTATGATCATTGGCACATAATGTCATCCTTTTACATTTTAATTTGAGTGAAGTTATAGCGTTATGATTATTAGACGGTAAGAATTCCTATTAGTATTCAATCCCCCTTATACCGCCTGCTGTTCCCATCGCCACAGCTTCTCAAGATCACGACAACATTCGCACCTCTCAAGCGTATGGCGAGCATCTTCCATAGTATTGTAAGTGTGCAGAATAACCGGCGTCTCGCCCCCTTCAGCAACCCAGAAAGTCCGCGGAAAAGCGCCCTTCTGATACCGTATCGAGACGCCGTTGAGCAAGCGACGCGCCAGGTACCGTTTGAAAGACGGATTCAGGGCTTTGTGGAACCGCATCATGATGCCCGGGACTTCGTTTTTCTGGTTCCGATTGAAGATGTGTATACGGGCTGAGAAGACCTCGTGGGGTCTCCTCTCGAATGTGAAGTCGTAGCTGTACTGGAGGGCATGGGCTAGAGCGCTTAGATGCTTGCCATGCTTCACGAGTTCCTTAATCACGGCAGATTGGTCCGGCAGGAGAGCTTCTTTGATTGCGCGCAACGACGTTGAATCAAGGGTTTCGGTTGCATTAGCTCTCTTAGCTGCCACGATGTCCGATTTCAAAGTGGCAGGCGAAATCGATTCGTCAGAGGCTGCGTCAGGATTGGAACGGAAGCCGGGGCGAGACACCGGGGAGCTTGACACCTGCGGACGTAACGCGGGAAGGCTAAGGACTACACGAGGAGTTCCTGGGGAACAGCTTGAAGGTTCGCCATCTGATCTAATGAATTCGTTCTGGTGACCCGGCAGTCTCCGGGCCGTATCGGTGAGCGGAGGCTTTCGGACTCTTTCTCGCCAAACAATCACAGCCTCCACTAACGTCGCCTCAGATGGGGCGCAAGTTTCCTTCCCAGCATGATCATAACGCCGTTGTGGATAAGAGCCTATGTTATCTCTTCGTGGCAGTGATGAAGGTAGCTGAGCTCTGCCGCCTGGGATGCCGTTGAAGCGATGGCGAAAAGACGTAACAGGATTATGGCTAGACATCATGATAGCTGCTTCATAGTGGCGCAGCAGTTAAGTAATATGCCGCCGGCGAAGAATGGTGTCGGAATACAACGAATTGGGTAGATGATATACTTTCTCAATGTCTTTGGGACGCGACTGAGCATGAGTGATTACTCAATGCTTAGGTAGTTGCGAGTAACTGCTTTCGTGTGTTCGAAGTACCAAGGGAGGAACGGTAACGCTTATGGAGCATGACTTCTAGACAGTGAGCACCAAGTTCTCTGAGTAGGTACCTAAGAAGGCAATAACCATCATGTTGGATGAGTAGCTGCCGAGTTTAGAAGTAGCCTCACTAACATACAATCTTAAACTATCATTCCCCTTTCTCATACTCCAAAACTCTGTGCTTAGCCAGCATCTTTACCCCTTTCCGTGTAGTCAACAGGCGTCAGCATTGAAACTTAGAACTTCATAACAAGTCTTGTATATTGAGGAATCTTCAATTTATCATAAGCATACTATGTATTCATATTACCGCCACAAGAGAATCAAAAATACGCCACCTGGTCTCCTACCAACCTCTAATCATCCGGCCAAAAGACACCTGAAACCAAAGAAAAGAATGTGATGACGCAAGAGACAGACCCAGAAGTGACCCATTAGAGCCAGCACTTCCGACCAAGATCATGAAATTATAATCTTCTTCATAGAGAAGCAAGTTATCCTTAGTATATCTCATCCTCATCCCTTGGGGATTAGCTTAGCAGTTGTTAGGTCGTGTAGCGACCAAGAGACCGCCATTATTCAACTTCTCGCCCGTGACGCGAAAGTAAGTATCAATAGCAGGCAAGACCTGGCCACAGCGCACGCCGTTGGTGTTGGTGAGCAGCGTAGTGATCTGTGCCTCGGACATAGTAGCGCCGTTATCGGCGAAGTCCTGCAGCGCGTCCACGACGGACTGGAAGGTGCCCTGGTTGACGAGGATGTTGTTGGCCTCGACGATGCGCGGGTCTGAGGAGAAGGCCTGGTCGAGCACCTTCTTGTGCAGCAGTTCGTCCGTCTCGGCGTTGAGGGCTACGCGGCCAGCGGACGCCAGCGCGGCGCCCCGGAGAGTGGGCACGGCTGAGAGGAATTGGGATACCATGCTGGTGTCTGCGCGCCAGCTGTTCTCGGCGGCGGCGAGTTGCTGGGTGGATTGCCGGGATGCGATGCCTGATGGCAGAGCTTGGGTGACGGAGAAGAAAGAGACGAGGACGATGGGAATGGCGGACAGAGAGTACTGCATTTTGGCTACTGGGCGAGTAACTTGTTGAATTATATGTAGTTGGAGTGTGATCGTAAGAGTATAGCAGGTGAGATTAGATCAGATGTGTGTTTGAATACCGGGTGACGGTGAATGCTGTGATGGTGATGATGATGATCTGATGCATCGTGCATTCCCACGCCGACATTTTATATTCCACATTATCTCGAACACTCGAGTGAAATACAAATCGATTCTGTATATAGTGGCAGTGCATTACGTTGCTCAACGTACAGATATACAATAAAAGCGGCATAATAAGGACACAACGACGACTCCGTCTTCGGCTGCCATCGAATCCGATGCTGAAATAGAATGGAAATGATTATTTCCGAGCTAGTAGCCGCAAGCCAACAGAAAAAGACAACGAGAAGGTGTTGTAGCCTTGTGGTGGTAAAGACTGTTGCTGACCAATATGTCCGCACTGCCATGAGAGACAAACCGGATCGAATACCGAATTAGACTGGAAATCCCAAGATCCGATGAACCAGTGTTACTCATACTAGACTGAATATGGGGACAGCAGGCAAAGAGTTTGCGCGCTTGTACATCTACGCCTCAACGTCACGTTGCGAAGGGGAGGCGAAAAGAAGCTGTATACAGCAAATGTTTATGCGGTCGGTCAGAGATGGGATAGGACGGCATACACAGCCACAGAAACAAACAGATCCGGACAGACAAATATATGCGTTTGCTGTTCAGCTGAGAAATCTACCAACCGCAGCAGTTCTTTGTTCTTAAATTGGAAACCTGGTGTTACCACCCTTCCCCCCCCCTTTTAAGACGACTCCAATGGTGCACCGTCACAGCCGCTTCCGCGCGCTTCCGCACTCTGCTTTGTGGTCGAGCGAGGGATCAGCTGGCTTCGGCAAGACGTACTGCTGTAAATTTGACAGTCCAGTGGTAGGGTGGTAGTGAAGGAGCCGCGCTCTCCAGCTATCAATGAACACTAACTATGATATAATACCGTGCCCACGAATAATAACTGTTTGTAGCATTACGAAGGATTGCTAAATATGCACATCCCTGATGCCACAGTGTGGCACATATGAGGACTCCGAGTTGCCTGCCAGCTGTAGACGCTGATAGAGACTTGTTCCATTACGTTCCTCTATAATGACATCTGTAAACTTCTAATAAAATAGCCATAGTAGAATCTTTCCCATCCTAGTGTTGTTTCATCTTCCCTTCTGAGTGCTTTGAAGTGTGAAAGCCGCCCTAGATTCAAATACACATGTAATTGAAGGTAGATAACGAGCACCGTAGCATAGCAATAGATGCAAGATAAGTAAGCTGGCGATCCGGACCTCCGTCAATCTCCACCTTGCGCCGTAAGCTAGCATAAGGTAAGTAGGTACACTATTTTATGGCTATGTCCAGCCAATCAAAATATCTAAGACACCGCCATAAATATCTTGATCGCCCAATCACAAAGACAAAGGCGGTACCCCATAGTATACCACGCACTGCGTCGATCTGACAAGTTCTCCTTTTTCTCCGATTCGATGAGCGTTATCTAATGATGCTTTGGGCTTATGTCAAATCAACATATCAATATCTCTTGCGAAATAGGAAACATTGAATCTTTTTAAACTAGCAACATCAAGGTACGAGAATAACAGCGAACCCCTTTGTTCTAGCCTCATCACCATCGTATCAGTGATTTGTCATTGATGGTGGGCGTTTGTCTTAGGCTATTCGCGTGTACCATGGGCTAGGAGAGCCGATACTCAGATCTTGACAAGTCTGAACAAGTCCCATAAGTCGGATATAGGCGTATGCATGATATGTACCCTTAGCTCAGGAAGAGCTTAGATTCTTTTGTTTTCGCGCTCTCGGCTGTGGACCGACCTTTCTTTGTTTCTGGAGTGAAGAACATGACAGATATTTTGCGGACGACCAAACTTGAGACATGAAACATTCTGAGGTCAACACGAGAGCCGTAACAACAAGGACCTGACCAGGCATGATCGTGTTGCTTAGTTTCTAGCCCTTTCTGCACATTACCCTGCAAGTCTCATGATGAATGGTGCCGCTGGGAAATGTTCTAAACTTGCTTGGTCACCGACAGGCAATCATAGGTCCTACATGACTTATCCGCTAGGTTCAGATAGAACTCCGACTACTTCAAGTAAGGGTGCCAAACTCAATTAAAAGAGAAGGACGATTGCACAACTATAATCGTTGATCATTCATCATTGGGCACAGAATCCCTAATGATGGCACTTATAATAGTCCTATTCAGTTAGGTCACAGAATTCAATCTAGTTGACCGCCTACATATTCTACTACCGAGAATAATCTTGTATTCACTGCACGAGACTACTCATCGTGTCTTAAACTGACCAATCAGCATTGTCTTCCCAAATCTGTACTTTCACTTAATAACCTTCAAGAGGTATCCATTCCAGGCATATCTAGATAATTGAGAAAACTAGCTCTCTGCAACACATATGAACGAGTTTTCTGTACTTCTAAAGACGAAGGACCCTCTTGTGTCTAGCCGAGGCTGACAAGCTTTTGATATCAATTGATCAGATTCTGTCCCAAAAGGGACTTTTTACTCAAAAATCCGCCCGCTTGAAAATTATATCACCAAACTCAGCTTCCCCAAGAATATTAAAATAGAATAAAAAAATATTTCCAACGCCATCTTGTCCTCATCATCCCACAATACCCACCGCTCGTATCAGAGATTTTCCACAAACTAAGTTATATAGTCTCAGATCCCGACGCAGTAATTGTACCCGATATCAAGGTTAGTGCAACCCGAGTTGATATCCGGGTTCCAGGCATCGAGCTGCGCGAGACTGATAGGGTACTTCGAGAGGATGCCAACGCACGTGTCGCCACTGACGACCTGGTAGCACGTCTTGCAGGTGCTGATGAGGCCTGGCTTGATGGGCAAGGGGCACGCCGCCGGCGGGGTCGTCGAGTTGCCGACGCCTACGCAGACGACTTCGCCAACGTACAGATTGCTGCACACGGACTGTAATACGGAGAGTTAGTTGGAGAGAAAGTGTTGGGATATTTTCTTCTGCTTCATTTCATCGCGTAGAATTGTATAGAGTATTTAATGACAATGAAAGAATCGAAGGGAGACAAACGTTGACTTGAGGGTTCCACGAGTAACTGGTTGAACATTAGCATTGAGTAATATGACTGCCACCCCTTTCTTGGGGGTCCGATGTGGGTTAAGGATGAACTCACAAATCAGCTAGACTGAACGTGTCGAGGAAATAGTCCCGGATCGCATTGCAGGTGTCACCGGAGCGGACGATGTACATGGACTTGCCTAATAGCAACACACGTCAACAACTAACATCAGTGATAGGGGGATGCAGTCTATAAGACCCAAATTCCTTACAGGTTGGCGTGTAGCCCTGTCGAGCAACTAGTTGGGAGTCAGGAGTCGGGGCAGCGAAGCCCTGCGTGACATAAGCCACAATGGATAGGAGAACTTGAACGAGCATGTTGATTAGGAAGGTAATGATCTATACTGCAAGAGTATTGTTATAAATTATATTCAATTGGTACTTGTTGGGATTGAGAATAGAGCAGAGGAGGTAAGTCGAAGCTGTGCGTGCAGATGATCCCTTCCTTATTTCGCCATCGCGGGATATTCTCTAGCTTTTATAGACGAAAACATCTCCCCATCGAGATATTAAACCACCTCGATTGAGGCTCCATGTATCGTGATGATATGGTCTACCTGTGCCCAGGCCCTTAGTTGCCTGCCCATCTGCCTAGAGGTCCTAGACATTGGCCAATCAAATGTAATATCCCTTGCTACCTCGGATACTACATCGCGACAAAGTGTATAGCGATGTTGCAATTCTTCTCTGTTCTGTTTTTCTTCTCGCAGCTAGTCTCCGTTCTCCGCACTTCGGCTCTAATATTTAACGAAGGCTATAGGCACATGAGCACAGGTAACATGATCAATGATGATGCCTAACAACGAGTGACATTAGGTCTAAATCAGCCCATGCTAATTAACCCCGGGTCGAATGTCTTGGCACCGCTACTCAGGACTACCTTGCTATGCTTGAATACGGTCTACTTCGCGAATCGCATCAATAGAGCTTTGACCGTTTTTCGATATCATGGGTCATTGGTGCGCTATATTCTCGGGTTGTTCCGCCATCATCCTATAGCCTATTTCCCCCTCTTTGAATACGAGAACCAGGATGAGTCAGCATGTAAGCTGCAACTAAGCTTCTACGACACAACCTCGAGATGATGGTCGTGCGGAAAACCTCAGTCTACATGCAATGAAACTGCAGCGCATGCGACGCACAGGAGTGCCAAAAGTTCCCCATTACCTAATGTTCCCGTAAAAACCCGGGCTTCATAAATACCGACGTTTTTACATGCCTGATCAGCTCGGGGCATCCCAGTCTTTCCAACAAAATGCATCTTGGCCACTTTGGCTTCAATGGACGTGCCACCGGTCATAGCCGCGACAATCGTAGATGAGCTGAAGCTATGGTTTCATTACATTTGGCCCCCCCTCCTCCCACAAGTGCATTTTATACTTCAAGAATCATGGAATGCACGAAGATGACATCCTATTTTGGCCATGTTCTCCTGGTTACGGCGGTGCAAAGCCAGTCATACAAGTATACGTTAGGACCTGCTTCCACATTGCAGAGGCCGACCATACTTAATCTTATATTAGGAATTAGTCATATATTGCTTCATAGCACATGTGTTGACAACATCTTATGTAGGGACGTGATCATATCGCAATATCTCGCTAACATTTGTGGCAGCGGTATAAGCTTAGCCAAGATACGGCGTATCGGCATTACACACTCGGTGTCGTATTCGACTAAGGGGCGTTCAGAAGCACACCGTGAGATACCTGCAGATAGTGCTTTCACCTCGCGTGAGGCGAGCCGGATGTGTTCGCATCAACATTTCAGAGTTGTTGAGACTGAATTCCCGCAAGAGTAGACTGTTCAAATGACCGTGAAAGGATTGGCATTTCTATGGTCTATGTAAGCTACACAATCCAAGCCTTCGTACCAGCAGTCTATAGCCAAGCGGAGGCAGTGCAAATCCCCTTCGCAGGGAGAGCTTTTAATCTTCTAAAATCGCATCTATCTGGGTATTGTATTCTTAAAAGCAAATGATTCCTGCAATGCTTAGCTCTAACTTATTTGCAATGATCGAATCGCATAGTGAGTCGGTGAAAATGAGTTCAAATGCATGATATGGTTCAACCGTAGAGCAGATGTTGAATGTCTGCCACTGCTCCTTGCTCCTTGCGAACGTAGTCTTCGTCTTGGAACGCTAAGGCAACGAGCTTACGTTTCTCGGACTGAACATCGAGTACACGGTATTCGACAGATCCTTCTACAAGAAGTTTGTAGACTGTGACCGGTCGCTTCTGGCCAATTCTGTGGACCCGATCAACGGCTTGATCCTCAATGGCAGGCGTCCACCCTAAGCCTAAGTTAACATATACGCACTAGTCCATTGAAGTACCATGACTCACAACAATCGGTGAGAATAACCGTGTCTGCTGCTGTCAAATTGACACCAACGCCAGCCGCGTGCAAACTAGCGAGCATAACTCGGGTCTCTGGGTCCTTATTCAATTTTGTGACAGCTTCGTCTCTCTTCTTTATATTCATCTTTCCTTCAAGGCGAACGCATCCGATCTTCTTTTCAACGAAAAGGGCCTCAATAATGTCGAGAAACGAGGTCCACTGAGAGAATATGACGACTTTGGATTCCGGGTCCTGAAGATGCTTCTCCACTAGCGCCTCTAGCTGATCTGTTTTGGAACTTCGTCGATCTGAGTCTAGGTCTGCGCCCGTGAGGGTTTCCGTCTCAAGTGGCCGAGGTGCGAGCAGGTCATCTACTGTCAAGCTCTGGCGGCACATTGGACATCGGTCCTGTCTCTTAAGTGCATCGATAATGCAGGTCCTTCCAAAACGGTGCTTGCAGGCGGTGATGACTGGATCGTGAGTCTGGATTGGGTCGTAACAGATTGGGCAATCCTCGCTAATGCGAATAGCCTCAGCCAGAGCCTCCAGCAAAATCTCAACGTTCTCCGGCGTGAACGCCACAAGATCATCACTGTCAAGTTTTTTGAGTATATCCTTTACTCGAGATCCGGTCAGGGACCAGTGGTCGCATCTACGAATTACTGTTAGCGGAGAGCGAACATGGATTTTTCCTCGCAACTGTTACATTTGTCTCAAGCGCAGGAGTGTCTCCAACACGTTGGCGAACTTCACTTTCTTTTCGCTATCATTGTCATGATCACGGTCGCGTTTCTTGTTAACTTTACCATACGACCGTGAAACGAACTGTTGCAGAATGTTCCGAGCTTCCGCGCTAACTCATGATTAGCGAAACGCACCACAATGGAGGCATCAAAACCCTATACTCACAAAACCTTCTCATACCTAAGCTGTTCTAGCTTGGTGAAACGAACTCGGTGCACATATTCGGTCTTTTCTGGCATTTGTAGGTTGATGAACGCCATGTCCTTTTTGCGACGAAGGCACAGGTCCTGGACTAATGCCTGAAAGAGGGCTTGGGCCTCTCCGCGAATCTTGAGTCGGGCAGAATTGTTCTTATCCTTGACAATACCTTCAAGCGGTCGAGCGATCCTACTGTTGAAAATACTCTTTTCTTGAATTCCCCCAGTGATCTTGAGGAAAAGAAGAGCAGACCAAAAATCACTTGCATTGTTGACGCTGATGGCGTGAGAAGTTAGTATTTTTGGGGGGGGAATTAAACGATACCCAGGCTTTTCACTTACAAGGGAGTCCCGCTCAGCATCCACCGAGACTTGGCTTCTAACTGGCATGCAGCCTGTGCATTCTTCGTGTAGGGATTTCTGATGACATGCCCTTCATCAAGCACTACGCGGCGCCAGTTTACAGCTAACAAAGCAGTCCGGTTTCCTGATTTGAATTGGTTCGCTAGCAATCCGTAACTGGTGATGACGACGTCATACTGAAGCAAGTCTGACTTCTTGAATTGGCGATATTTAGATGAGCCGTGATATCTTAAGACACGAGGTACTTTGTCCGCCTTCGCGTGCTCTGTGAATTGTTGCTCCCAGTTACTCAAGACACCAGTTGGAGCAACAATCAAGGTAGGGCCGTGTTTGAAACCGTCATTCATAATCAAGCTGATCGTTTGAAGGGTCTTACCAAGACCCATCTCGTCAGTGAGGATACCGCCAGAAAGGAGGCGAGGGCGCGTATTCGTGACATGACCAGAAGCAAGATTCTGAAAGTTGCCGCCTTTAATCCGCCTCCACAACTGAACAACATCACTCGAGTTAGGTGCCGGAAGCTGAGGGTTTTCTTTTACTTCCATCCAAGCGAGTCCCTAGCAAGTGTCAGAAGTAGTTCAGCATAGGGTAAATATATCTTACCTGAAGCTGGTGTGGAAGAAGGTTGGATTTAATGGTATCAGGTTGTGTAGCATGAGGCATGGCCGACAGCGTCGCCTCATCCATGTTGAGCACATCTAGTGCACCTGGCTCCGCTCGGAAATCCAGGGCTTCGCTCTCTTCTAGCACGACTTGTTCCGATTGACTATAATCCGAGGTACCCAAACCCAGGGCCGGTGCGCCATTTTCAGGGTCCTTAGCAACCGCGCTTAGGGCTCTTCGGGCTTCAGCTTCTTTTCTGGTGTTCTTGAGCTCGGTGGCTTTTACGAGCTTGTCGGCTTTCAACTTGGCTTCAAGTTCTAAGCGACGAGCTGGGTCGCTTGTGCCGTAAAAGTAAATTCGAATCGGACAGTCATAAGGGCCCTTGTGGCCAATGAGAATTCCGTCCAGCACAAGTTCCTCTCTATCCAAGTAGGGCGCCAACTTCTGAACAAGGTTTCGAGGCAGGTGGCCGATCTGGCTTCCCATGACGTTGTCTACTCGAACAGCATTGCTATCAAAACGGTTTGCGGGCTCACGGAAGCACAAGCATGATTCGCCTGGTGTCACTATACCATCGTAGTATCGCACTCCCACGATTTTGTTCTCTAAGCTTCCGTAATACTCCAGTAACTCCGGAGTATCGCCATCATCTGCAGCATCGTTTGGGTCTTCGAGCGACGAAGCCTGGGTTGAAAGAAAAGGGTCATTATCGCTGTGCCGAGCTGCTTTACTGTCTGGCTGGCTGCTGGTCAACCCGGAAGATGCTGCTCGCTTTCGAGCGGGCATTGTGAATCAGGGTGGCAATTGGAAGCTTGAGTGGCTCTTGTTCAATCGCGAATTCAGCTGATTCGACGAGTATGACCTGACACCCGAGGACTCGGGGTAAGGAGTAGAGTAGAAATGAGTGCAAAGTGAAGAGGGAACAAAGTAAGTAAACAGGAAGAAAGAGTTTAGTCTACATGCAATGACAAGAGAATTGACCTGAATCACGGTCGTTTTTGTAGGTGCAGCACATAAATGGTAGATGCAGAGATGCTCTGGGTATGGTTTCAAATTTCGCGTAGGCCTCCCGAAATGAATGCACTAGTTGTGTTTACATTGGTGGCGCACTTCGTGAAAGTTGAAGCTTGGTGTAGAAATTCGCTGAGAAGTCCGAGGTGATAGGAAGCCCTTACCGCAGGAGAAAGGTACAGATAGACATGAGGTGCTACAAGGCAGTGTCTACCCTACGAACTTCCTCAGAAGTTTGAATTATGACGCGTTGGATCTGAGACTGCACTTTCCCGATTATTTTTGGATCGCGACAACACGTGACGTGGCTTCTCTGCTCTTACGGTTATGACGTCTTAACTCAACAAAAGAAACAGGCGTTTGCCTCAAGGAGGTATGTACCTGGTCGCATCCTCCAAAACTCGGAAAGAGCTCATGACGAGATTCCCAAGTTGAGATCTGCGGATTTTGCTGTTACGGCTTGCTCTTTCATGAGCAGATTGCATGGAAAGAAGTGCAAATGACAAACCTATCGGCTCTGTGCCATGCCTAGAGCGCCCCTCAATCTGTACAAGTTTCTGTCAAGTTTAGCTGTCTAAACGTCCAACCAATTAGGCAAAGTCAAGTGGAGGGATGGATGGTTCAAGTTAAGGAAGCCATTTGAAAGGCAATTGAGGAACACAGCGTCTTCTACGACTGCTAGACGGGTAAATGATTAAATTTCCGATGTCAAGTTGAAGCAGAATTGAAACTGTGAAGATAGATAAAATATCTTTCCAGGTCGATCCGTGTTTGCACTGAATTCAATGTGAGCTTTTATACCTATGTGTAGGTTGTAGACTCACTGGCACTTTAATAATATAGTGGGTACAGCGTCAATGATGGCCCCAGGTCATCTTTAGGTGATTAGGTAACTATGCGTGGGCTGTAAGTGACTAGGCCTGACACAAGTGGCGCTGTCGGACGGCTGTCGGTGCGGCTATCGGATGGCCGTCACAACCAGCACCGAGGCCCTCCCTCTAGCATCCATGGCGGCCCTCTCTGGCGGCATTGCGCCATCACGCCATCGCAGCCGACGAGCTCGAACGGCAAAGTTGTATGGCGCAATCTAGACTAGACTCAATTGAGAGGGAATGGCAATGGCATAATCTTTAGACGTGAGGCTCAACAGACCTTCTCTTCCCTTTCCAACGTCACTTCATCCAATACACGCAATTTGAAGACCTGAACGATGCAGCAAAAGATTGTATTCGTATCTGGGCTATATATCGACGTCGTTTTCCCATGTGCTATGGCGCCAGCGCATATCCCCTCGACTTTGAAGCCATCTGTCAATCCAGATGTCGACAAGCCATAAGGCAACAGCTATAATATTTCCGATCTCGAGTTTCTATGTGCCAGGCACAAAAACTCGCTCTATGGACCTTGTCGCCTTACTCGTCTCTCATTCCAAGGACCGCTAATTATGCTACAATATCCGCTAATGCTAACCAAGTGCTGAGATGCTGGCCTTGAAACAAAACAAAAACACGGCAACGAAATAAACGTGTGTTCAGCTGTTGGGTGACCTAGTCACATCAACCCTACAGTCTCCGCCCGTACTCGGAGTAGTTTCCACACTTGGTGTGTGTTCTCTCTCCTGTCTCTGGGTTGAAGATGTGGCAGCCATGCCTCGCTACATTGGGCGGCGTGTACACTACGGACAGTTAGCCAAGCGGCTACGGGATCCATCAATGGATGTTGTCTTTAAGGACCTACAATGTAGGGAGACAACGAAGTCGCTGCCTTGGTTGGACATGCGATGCAGTCCTAGGCCGTCGGCCATGTATGCAACGGCGTTCTCCTTCAACACTCGCTCCGACGTCATCTGCATGGGATTTTCTGTGTCGCCGTCTGGAAAGCCATACCGACTCTCGGTGAGGCTGCCCTTGAGGATCTTCATTAAGCAGTGGGCGTTTCCGTGGTCGTGGATGGGACTGGCTCTACCCGGAGTCCAGACGAGTACTAGCTATCCGCAGACTGGCATTAACATGGCGATGCAACGAAACATTCCCTGCAGGTGACAGCCTTACCAGGTTGGCTTTGCCATTGCCTTCATCGACGAGGTTTCGAGTGTAGGCCATCGTATCGTCTGGCCAGTAGTATGGCGCCCACTCCTTGGAATCAGACGCATATCGTTCCATCAAGTGCGTTAGATCTTGGACATCTACATCTTTCGAGTCAAGTCCAGACGATGGCCCAAGGACCTCTCTAATCTGATCTACGAGCAGCTCAAATGCGTTCATGGTGCCTGAGGGTGTTGGTTGTGATTGGATTTAGGAGCACAGAGAGGGTATTCAGCAAGTGTTGGATGATTGGCATGAAGGTGTGGACGCGCATACTCGCCCAAGTGGGAGGAATGCTTTCTAGAAGGGTGGAGTTAGGGGGATCTAGCGGTGTCGACTGTCGGGTAATGCTCACTCAGTAAGCCCGACGCAGGCTGTTGTAGGTACAGCTGCGAACCAGCTCTTCGAACCGTTCAGTATTAGCACTGGTTGTTTGTCCTGTCAGCCACTACCTATCCGCTTTTCGAATATGGATTGGCATGAATTGGCTTTTAGCCTCTTACGATGACCCCGCCAATCCCAGATAAGGGGAAGGATGTCTACGGCCAAAATTGTTTGTTGCTTTATCTCAGCGACATCCGACAGGTGACCGGTAGCCTACCCTGTCACCCGGCTAGGAACGCGGCTTGAAAACAGTATATGAGCGACGTTTAGCTGCAGCGCTGCGCGTCGTTTTGAGTTTCATGGTACGTAAGTCTCCGAATCCTACCGAAAAACGGAGCCCAGAAGATGGTCGTATGATACACTAAACAACCAATTCTTTATTCGAACCAAGTCAGCTTGGCTACGAGCATAAAGGGAACTGTTTGGAAGCAATCACTTTACTGCCTTTGGATCCCGTGCATCGTGATCAAATCTGGCTTGTATTTTTCAAATATGTCAATTTGGTGATTAGAGGGTGCCTGGAAACCTCTAGGCTTTGACATTGGCCACAGATAGCTCTGCCAATCCCTGCTTACTATGCGCCGAGCATTACGTACGGCGCTCCAACGAACCTTGTCAAGGACCGTGCTCCCTATTCCTCACCGACTACTACTACGAGAAATGAGCCGAATTGCATTGTAGCCAGACAACACAAACCGAGTTGCTGTGTGTGCCATGTCTCTGAGTGTCTCGTTGGATTTGATCGCGATTCGATATTGAAGATTGATCTTGCGATACTCAATATCGCGCAATAGCTGACTCAATCCATGCGTTTCATGCTCCATTGGATCGTAGGTGCAGCCTATGTACCGAAGATAGCCCTGCATTAGTATTTAGCGTAGGTAAGCCATATGAGAGTACGCGTTTCCCCGATCCGCCTCTCCAGTGGTTCATCTCCTTCAATTCTTCTACGTAAGCGTATATTTGTACATGAACTGTGTGGACTTGTTGTTTTCGTACTATTGATAATATCATTCATGATTTATTAGCACACCATGTTCTATGTCGTGATACTTCGCAGTATATGGTCGTACATGGGATAGGTTAGGAGCTTCTGTTCAATGTTACTAGCTCGGTAGGACAATGGCCCCCGCTTTCGTGGTGAAGACGATCGCGATATCGGCACAGCCGATACTTGTCTTAATGTCACTCTACCAATGTGACTAAGATAAGCCAAGAGAACAGATTCCTACTACAGTCTGGTTGGTCCAACAAGAAATGGTCCATCCCATATACAACGCCAAA
The DNA here is from genome assembly GCA_022593225.1 of Xylaria sp. FL0064. Classification (NCBI taxonomy): domain Eukaryota; kingdom Fungi; phylum Ascomycota; class Sordariomycetes; order Xylariales; family Xylariaceae; genus Xylaria; species Xylaria sp. FL0064. The sequence goes on along the minus strand of JAJKLE010000044.1, from coordinate 143,626 downwards.
AACACTACTATTTCAAGCGCCAGTCAAACAACCAGGCAAAACAGGGGAAAATCCAGTGATGAAAGGAAATGGATGTTTGAAAGTTTCATTTTTGAAACGCGATTTTTATGGTATTATTCACTTGTTTGACGTTTGTGTTAGAGTGGTAGATTTCAGTGATGTTTGGTGGCATATGGCAGATGGGTCGTTTTTGTTGGACTGACCCTGTACAGCGTAGCACGGTTCGCTTTCATTGTTCGGATGACATGGATGAGGAACCCCGACATCAATCAAAGTCCTACGGTAAGTATTCTAAACTACGTAAGCACATGAGGTGGCTGTGGTTCAAACAGCATCTAGGATCAAATCCAGTACCCCCTTTTAACACATCCATCCATTAAGGGAATTGTTCTCCATAGAGTACGGCCCTTCATCTTGGGTGTTCTCAGGCCAATCTATATTCCACCCACTTCCATCGCCTATTCCTGGACCCTCCTCATTGACTCGAGCTTGGGCAGCGCCCGACCACTTCTGCTCAAGGTACCTCGAGACTGCCGCGGCAATGGCGCTGCGGTAATTGGCGTGGTCCTGCAATATGGCCTCGAACTCACTGCAGAACTCCGTCACCAGCTTCTCGTTGCCCCACTCGTTGCGGCTGATCTCGCCGATGCCGAGCTTTGCGACGTCGAAGATATAAGGCGGTGCGAACGCGATCTTGTCGTCCTGGCACCGACTCAGCGCCCTTTTCACGATCACCACGATGAGGGTGCTCATTATCGACAGCATCTTGATGGGGCAGAACCCGAGTATCCTGTTGGCTATGCCGTCCCAGCTGTCGTGATCCGGAGAGGAAGAAGAGGAACGCGACTCGATGTAGCGGTCCAGGAGATATATGAAAATCTGGGCGTCTAGGCGGTACTTGTGGCTGGGGAGGTCAATTTCCGCTTCCGCTTCTGCTTCCACAGGTCCATAAGGTGGGGGAAGCTGCGCCTCGTCGGTTTGAGTTTTCTCGTCACACCAGAGGAAAAAGAGTCGAAGGCACTCTGAGACGACAGTAAACTTGGCTCTGCGAAGCATGACCAGGGACTCATGGTCTAAGTCCTCGCTGCTGAATAGCTTATCCAGTGCGGTGCGCAGAGCCGCGATATCTCGATAAGGGACTCTGAATTGATTGGATGCTGCGATTATGTCTTCTTCGCTGGAGTCGCCAGCTTCATTCCGGGGCAGACGCTTGCGGTTGTGGCCCCTTGATGGTCGCATTGCGTTCTGATTGTATTTTTTCCAGCCCCATTTACTACTTAGCTGATATCTGTCTGTGAGGTCTTAGCACGCTATCTGACTTCTGAGATCTCCCTACATCTCTCATATTGAGACGATCGGGTCAAATGATTGCCGATCAATAGTTAGGTATGTTGACCTACTGCGATACCGTTAGCTTTTATAGTAACCCAAGCTTGAGATTAGAACCATCTTACATACCATTGTTTTACTCTATCCAATTATGAATTAGCTTTTAACAACACACGAGGGAGACCCTATGTAGTACTCACGTCGGCTTGAAGTTATGTTTTTCCTTCATGATTCTCATGACATCTCCCAGTGGCTGGTTTTCGTCCATATATAACCTCCGCAGGATATCACGATGCTGGTTCCATGTCCCCTTGTGCATGCGCGGTTTCTTTCCGCCTCCGATCTCCGCTATGTCTTCATTCGTTCCTTCCGTGAAGTAGCGGATCTGCGAACAAGGATCCATCCCGAGTGATGGCGTCGCCGAGAAAGACATTGGAAACAAAACGGCTTCACTGCAGAGAAGTAATAGCTGCACAAATATGCGGTGGGAGTATGATTTGCAGATGACCCGGCCTCAGTTCTGCATCGAGCCTATCTACTTGCGGACCGAGTGTGCAACTTTATACTGCATCTGCAAAGCAACGTCTCAGTCAAGGATGTCTATTAGGTGTCAAAGCTGTCCATGGGATTTCCATGTCAATCCGGGTTGACCAAGCCCGCAATATAGACATCGCCATACATATAACGGCTTACCGGCGGCCTCAACTACGACGAGGCATATAGGTTGAAGTGGAATTACCAACTATTCCCCTTTGCAAAATCCTCATCTGAAAAGCCAGCAGACGGTGGCTGAGTAGGTAACTCAAAACATCAATGGTATGTTAAGCTAGAAAAGGTGAAGTTTAGCCGAGCGGCTAGGCAGTAGTGGTTTTGTTTTTTCGGGTCAATCGCGGCGGCAACAAGGATATTGGGTTTTTTCTTTTCAGATATATCATACCGATGAAGCCCCGTTTCGCCGACACGTGCAAGCAGCGAGGCTCATCCTTCATCTTGTTCAGAATGCCTCTCTTTAACCAGTTTATGGATACTGATCTACTTCAAGTGGGCAGCTGGGCCGACGACAGAGCTTTGAATCAGTGCAGCACATCGTGGCCACGACCGGAAGCGGGCGAGGAAAACCGTATAGATCCTAGAACAGAGGACCCCGGAACAAAGACCCGCTGTCCGGAACCATGCCCAGACAGAATCGAGCATGCTAAGTCCAGTCCGCAAATTCATCAGAGGTGGCGCCGTGAATCAAAGGACGAGCTCCTGGACTGGCCTCCTCGGAAAGCAAGAGAAGAGGTTCGAGCAACACAAGCTACCCAACGACCGGATCACTGCTATCCAGTATGCTTCATGAAGGGCGAAGGGAGGCAACAAGGCAACAAGGCAACTGCCAAGCTACCAGGTAGCCTTTCAAGGGTAGAACGCCGATTGCTCAAGCAAGCCAGCGGACCCTTTCTCCTTGACGGACTCGAACGTAAGAAATCAAGTTTTCGGGAATACTGGAATAGAACATTGACCATCATTTAGTCAGAATTCCAAAGCTGGACTGGTCGGGACCGATAGCCGAGGTTTGTCGGTAGCCTGAACTTATAGGGAATCATTAGGAATCATGTGTTTTCGTTCATAGAGGGGATTTGAAAAGTCACTCGCTTTACGTTATAGCCATAGATATCAGTATCAATACCAAAACCGATGTCAATGCCAACACGAAAAACGCCATGCCACGAGTTTCCTCTTCGTTAGGCTTCCCACATCCTGTTTTATCAGTAGACATTGGGACGACCGTGGTAGACGGTAAGCACTAAGAGAGGGCAGAGTGCAGGAAATGCACTTGGATATGCAGAATCTGTGGCCGTGCTGGCAGCATTAGCCACGATACTAGATCTAGTAGTCCTCGGGGAGCCGGTGTTTGGTCTTGGGCGAGGCTCTTTGCGGGGCTTCTACAAGATCAGGCTCTTGTCGAGCTCGCGTTGGGCTTTTGTCAGCTTACATTCTCTTGCTTTTGCAAGGTACCTACAGGAACGCCTCGGCTTTGACGCTTCTAGAATCGCCGTTGCGATCCCCTTTCCCGCTTCGGGAGGATGCCTGTATTTGACGATGCCACACTTGCAGACCGAAAGCGTAGTGCACACGTAGCCGAGAGAATGAACCACCAACAGTGGCGCATGGACTCTTGGCTTGGCTTGGCTTCTTGCATTGATTAATGTCTACCTAGGTAGATACTGTCCAGACATTGTGTCATCTCGGGGCAAACTGAAGCTAAAGCTTGACGTTGTATACTGTAGCGGGCCGGGGGGGTTCTAGAGAATAGCTGTAGCAAAGGTTAATAAGTGCTAAGAATTTTTATCGGCTAGCGTAATAAATATAACGCTTTTATACTTAAATCTTTATATTTTTAAAGTTTTTTTATAGTAAAACTTTTTTTAAAATATAATTTTTTTAAGTTATAACTTTATTAAATTATAATTTTTTTAAAATTATTTTTAATTTAATAATTATTTAAAAGTTTATTTTATAAAATAAAATATCTATATATATAAAAGCTATAAAACTTTTTATAAAAATTTTAAATTATAAAATGATTAAGTTTCTTCTTTTAATAATTAAAGTGGTGGTAATAATAATAGTGGTGGTAGTAAATTAATTATAATAATATATTATAAACTTTATATATATTTTTTAAAACATATATAACGTTTATAAAGGTTTTTAATTTATAGATAATAATAAAATTAATAATGAATAGTTTATAAAAAAGGTTTACTAGTATTTTTACTATTATATTAAGTATTTTTAAAAATAATAATTATTTTTAAATGTTTATAAATATAAATTAAATAATATAATATAAAATAAAATTAAATTAATAATTAAATATAAAAAGATTATAATTATTATATAAATAAATAAAAAAATTTATTAAAGCGTAAATAGTTTAAAATTAATAAAATTATTATTAATAATATTAATTTAATATAAAATTAATAAAAATAATATTAACTAAAGTAATAAAATTATAATTAATCTTTTTATATAATAAACAAGGTTTTTATAAATATTAATAATAAATAAATAAATATAAAAGGATAATACGCGTTAAACCTTTTTTAAAATTATTTTTTTTTAATAATAAATAAGTTTTTTTTTATTTTTTTTATATATATTTTTATAATAATATTAAATTAAATAAAAGAATATATTATTAAGTTTATTTTTTAATATAAAACCGGTAAATATTTTTTTTTTAAATAATGTTTGTTTTATTAATTTATTATTATAATCTTTAAATATTTTTATTATAAATATTTATTATAGACCTTTTATATATTAAAAGATATATAAGATATACGCGGGGGTTTTCAATTTATAGGTAATAATAAAACTAATAGCAGGTAGTCCGTAAAAAAAGTTTATTAATACTTTTACTATTATACTAGGTGTAATTAAATATAATAGTTGCTTTTAAGTGATTATAAGTATTAAAATAAGATTTAAAATAAAATTAATAATTAAAGAGCTAAATTAAATAAATAACTAAATATAAAAGAATTATAAGATTATATAAATATAAAAAATATAAATAAAATAAAGCTTACTGGCTTATTATTATAATCTAGTAATCTAAGGTTTATTAGCGTATTTTTATAATTATATAATCTATATTAATTGTAGCTCTTTTTTTTATATTTAGCTTAATATTTTCTCTTTTTTATGCCTGGTTTATTAAACTAGCTACCCTTTTTATTAGTTTATAAGATTTTTTTTTTAAAAATTATTATTTTAATAATAAAAAGTGAGTATATATATTTTGTTTTTTATTTCATATATATATATATATTTTATTATTTATAATATTTAATTATATTAAAAAGCGCTTATAATTTTTAAAAACTAAATAATAAATTGTTTTAATATTTTCAATTAATAAAAAAAGATTTAAAATTATATTATATGTTTTATATAAATTAAAAAAATAAAAATATAAAAAATATATATATTATAATTAATTTTATAACAATTTTAAGGTTTTTATTATTATTATTAATAAATTTATTTAAAAGTTTAACTAGTTGGTTAAAAAAAAGCGTTAAATAAAATAATAGCTTTTTAAAGCTTTTATTTGTTTTAATAATATATATTATTAATATACCTCTTATTAAAATGAAAGTATATTCTTTATTAACCAAGGCCTTTGTTTATTAAATAAACTAAAGTAGTAAAACTATAATAAATTTAAAATAATTATTAAAGTATAAACTATTAAAGCTATTAATATTATTAATTAAAATATTATTAATTAAAATATTATTAATTTTTAAAAAATTAACCTTTTATTTTTAATCTTAAGCTATTAAAATATTAATAATAAAATTAATCTATAATAATTATAATAGTTTTTAAATATTTTCTAGACTTTTAAATATTGTTAATATATAAATATTTTTTTTATTTAATAAAATATTTAATATTATTTTTATTTTATAAATATTTTAATTATTTTTTGTTTTAAGCTAGGTTTTTATTAATGTATTTTTTAATATTAGTTTAAATAATAAAATATAAAAAATAAAATAGATTTATATATTCTTTAATAATAATAATTTATAATTAATTAATAAAATAATTTTTTTAATTTTAAAAAAATTAAGTTTTTTAAAATTTAATTTGTTATTAAATTATTTTATTTTTAATATAATAAATAATCTTTTTTTTTATTAAAATTAATTTTTTAATTTTTTTATTATAATATTATAATATTTATTATTAAAAGAATTAAAATTATATTTTTAGTTTTATAATATTTTAACCTTTATAATAATAACTTAAGCTTAAGATATTATAATTATAATAAAAGTTTTTATTAATAATTCTTTTTATTTTTTAATAATAGCTGGTTATTTATAAACTATTTTAAAATAATATATTATAAATAATTTATATAATTCATAATAATTTTATTTAATTATTTTATTAATAATTAATATAATTTTAAAAATATTATTCAAAAGTTTAATTTAATTTGTTTATTTATTTATTTATTTAAAAATAATATATAATTAAAAACTAAAGTTTAATATTTAATTATTTAAAAAAACTTATTTTAAATTTAAATATAAAAAGTTTATTATAATTAAAAATAATCATACTTTATAGATTAATTAATAATTATTTATATTCTATTATATTATATTTTTATAATTAAATTAATTAATAAAAATAATTTAATAATAAAATCTTAAATAATTGTATATTATATTTATTTAAATATTTATATTAATTATAATAATTTATAAAACTTATATTATAAAACTTTAATTTTATTATAAATATTATAATCTTTTATTATAGATTTAATTATTCTTTAATATTTATATAATAAATATTTATAAAAGTTTTTAATAAATTTATTTTATAAAGCCTTTAATATATAAATCTTTTATTTATATATTACTTTATTATTCTTTGATTTTTCTTGTTTATATAGTTTTATTAGCTTTTTTAGATTATATATTATTATAATTATATATTTAAAAGATTTTTAAAAATAATTTAAATTTTCAAGCTTTTATGTTATTAAAAATATAATATTTAAATATTTTATTTTAAAATTAAACTTTTTAAAAAAAAACTATTTAAATTTTATATTATTTAATGATTTTTTATATAATTATAAACTTTATTAAGTTTTATAATTTAAATAAATCTTAATTAATTTTATTATTTTAATAAAAAATAGTTTTTATTTTTTAAATATTATAATAATTATAAAAGGTTTTTTATTATAAATGAAATAAAATAATATTATATTCTTTAATATTTTTAAATTATTTAAATATCTTTATAATTATTTAATTTAAAATATTTATTTTAAGCTTTTCTTCTTACTAAATTAAAGGTTATTTTAAGTTTTAATTTTTTAAAAGCTTTTTATATATTTTCATTATATATTTTATAAAATATTATATTATCTTTTTAAAGTTTTTAATAAATATATAAATATAATTAAAAATTTCTAAAATTTATTAATATTTATAATTATTATTAAGTTTAAAATCTTTTAATTATATATTATAATAATCTTTAATAATTATATTTGTATTTATTTAAATATAATTATAAATTTTAAAAGATTAATTTTTTATATATATTATATATATTCTTTTAAGTTTAACTATAATCTGGCCTTTTAAAGTATTTTTAATATTAGAATTATATATTTTTTATATTTTTTAAATATATTTAAATAAACAAACATAAACTTGTTTAAAACCTATTATAATGTTAGTATTATTATATATTAAAAGCTGGTTAATATATTTTATAATTTGTATAATATTATTAAATATTTCTATAATTTATATATTATTTAATATATTAAATATTGTAAACTATTATATTTAATTAATATTCTTTTATTATTATTAATAAAATAAATAAATATTTATTTAATATTATAATTTTATTTAATAATTAATAATTTATTATTATTTATTATATTAAATTTTTATTTTTATTAATTATTAATTTTTTATTCTTTATTTTTAATATTATAATTATTAAATAATTATAAAATAATTATAATTTTTTAATAAATCTTTTAATTAAGTTTTTTTAAATATATTTTTATAAAGTTTTTATTTTATTTAATTTTATATAATAAATTTAATAAAACTTTAATTAATATTCTTTTTTAATTAAAATATAATAGTTTTATAAATTATATTTAAAAACTTTTTTTTTATTTCTTTAAAATAATTTATAAAATTGTTACGGACCTCTTATATATCGGAAGATATATAAGACGTACGCGGGGGTTCTTGATTTGCAGGTAACAATAAGACTAACTGTCAGATATAAGGGGTTATATCTTAAGCCAGAATATCTGACTAACGGGTATCTAAGGGTAGACCCATGTCCAGGAGACAGGGGCCCTCATACAAATTCCGCGTAGCCTACTAGTCGCGTCTACTTGACACATACAACACACAGGATCAATACAATCAATCAACCCAACGTTACATGCCATCACTTATATCTGACACTAACAGCAGGTGGTCCGTAAGGGAGGTTTTACTGGTACTCCCACCACTAGTCTAGTCGCGATAGAATAGTAGTCGCTCTTAGATGTTCAAAGTATGAAGTGAAATAAGAGTGTGAGATTGATAGCTAGAGAGCTAGAATAAACGAGTGACTAGATACAGGAAATCATGATCATTATATAGACATAGGAAATAGTAACAGGAACTCCTCATAGCCTGGATCACCGTGAGCCAGTGAGCCAGGTGAGTGGTCACGTGACTGAAAAATGGGAAAGAAGCAAGAGTCAGCAGAACATTGGGCCGCCACCTTGGCCACCTTAGCGCCAACACACATGTTCCCGTAACAAAAATCTATAATATTTTTTTAATATTCTTTTATAATTCTTTTTATAATTTTATTAATTTCTTTTATTTATTAATTTAATTTTTATTTAATTATTTTTATTTTTTATTAAATTATTAAATTATTAATTATTAATTATAATATTCTTTAAAATAATATTATATTAAAAAATATTAATAATATTAAATATAATCTATTTTTTATATTTTTATATAAATATATTAAAAAGTATTATTTTTTTAAATATTTAATTATTATTATAATTAAAAATATGTTTATTAAACTTTTTAATTTTTTAAGATTTTAATTTATATTTTTAAAAAATATAATTTTATTTTATTATTTTTAATATTATAATATTTATTTATATTTTAAAATCTATTAAGATTTTATATATTCTTTTTAATATTTAAATTTAATTTTAAATTAGTTTTTTTTATATTATATTAAACTTTTTATAAAATTTTAATTATTCTAATTATTTATTATTTTTAAAATAAAAACTTTTTTTATTTTTAATTTTTTAATTCTTTTATATAAAATATTTTAATTAATATTTAATTTAATATTTCTTTAGTTTTTTATAATATAAGTTTTTTTTATTTAATCTTTTTTTTAAATAAAAAATATTTTTAATTATTATTTTTAATTATATTATAAAATATAATTTTTTGTTTTTTTATTTTTTATAAATTACTTATTAAAATAATTATATTTTTAATAATTAATAATATTTATAATTATTATTTATTTTAAATATTATAAATCTTTATTTTTTTTAATATTTTATTTATATTATAATTTTATAATTTATTATATATAATTTATTTTATAAATATTATATAATTATTATCTTTCTTTATTATTATTCTATTATATTTATAATCTTTAACAATTAATTAAATAACTAATTAACAAATATATATAATCTTAATTTCAGCTTTAATTAATAATATTTTATTATTTTTTTATATTTTTTATTTTTTATTTCTTTTATTTTTTTAAATACTTTTAAATATTAATTATTTAAACTATTTATAATTTATAATTTTATTTTTTAAAACAAGATTTATTTTTAAATTATATTTTAAGTTTAATTTTAAGAACTTTTTTATAATTATTTAAATTTATTAATAATATTAGCTTATTATTATTAATAATTCTTTATTTTTAATTAAATTATTTTTTCAAATTATATATTATATAATTTTAATTATATTTATAATATATATATTCTTTTATAATTCATTTTAAAAATTATTTAACTTTTAAATACTATTTATATATATTCTTTTTTAATTTTTTATAAATTAAGTATTTTATTTTATTAAACATGAAATGATTTATTTAATTTAAAATAATAATTCTATACTCTTGTTTTAAAAATATATTATTTTTTAATTAACTTTTTTTTTTTTTTTTTTTTTAGATTTTTATTATTTAGATTTCTTTTAATAACCTTTTTTATTATCCTTTTTTTAATATAATATAATAATTAAAACTATTATTTTTTTTATATTTAAAATATTTAATTTAAAATATATTTTTAAATAATTATTTCTTGATCTTATTTATTTATTTAAACCTTCATTTTATATTTTTTAAAAAACAATTTTTTTAATTATAATAATTATATTAATATATTTATTAATTCTTTTAAGTTTATTTATTTTATAAAGTTTATTTTTAATTTCTATTTTTAGTTTTATATAAAATAAATAAAATAATATATATTGTAATAATCTTAGAATTATTATTAATTATTTAGACTTTATAATATAATTTATTATATTTTTAATTTATTTTAAAAAATAGAATTTATTTTAAATAATATCTTTATTTATTCTTTAAGATTCTTATGATTAATAAAAATATTCTAGGTTTTTTATTTAATTTTATTTAATATAAAAGATGTTAAATAGATATTTAATATTAATTAAAATTATTTAAATATTTCTTTTATTAAAAACTAAAGAATTATTATTATTTTTTAATATTTTCTTTTAATTATTAACTTATATTATTTTAAATAAAATTTTATTTATACAAAGAATATATTTATATTTATCAACTTATTATATAAAATAAAAAATATAAATTTAAAACTTTTAGTTTTTAATAAACTAGTTATAATAATTTATTTTAAAAGTAATAATAATAATAATAATAATAACTTGTTTTATTTTTATTAGCTAGTTTAAAAATTAATATACTCGAGGTTTGAGTTAATATTAAGTTTATTAATTAAAGTATTATAAAAACAAGTGTTTATAAAATAATAATTATTAATATTATTATTTAATTTTATAATATTATTATAATTATTATTTTAGTTAATATAACTATTTTTTAAAAACTTGTTTTTAAAATAAATATAATTAGCTTAAATAAAAATATTAATATTAATATTACCTTTTTTTATTTAATTTATTATTTAAATTATTAATATTTATTTATATTATAATAATATTTTTAATTAATAATAATTAATTAATTATAATTAAAGTTTATTATTTAAATATATTAATAGTTATAAATATATTTATATTTTATTATTTTATTATTTTATTAAATATCTTTATAATATTTTTTAATATACTTATTTTATAAATTAATTATTATTTAACTTTTTATATTAATATTAATATTATATTAGATTTTATTAATTAAAAAATTATTAAAATATATATAATATTTATAAAATATTTAATTTATAAATAATAATAAAATTATAATAAATAATTTATAAAAGAATTTATTAATATTTTTATTATTATATTAAATATTATAAGTAATAATAATTATTTTTAAATATTTATAAATATAAACTAAATAATAAAATATAAAATAAAATTATAATTATTATATAAATAAATGAAATATATTTTATTAAAATATAAATAATTTAAAATTAATAAAATTATTATTAATAATATTAATTTAATATAAAAATAATAAAATTATTATTAACTAGAGCAATAAAATCGCAATTAACCCTCTTATATAACAAGCGAGGTCCTTATAAGTGCTAATAACGGGTAACCAAGTGTAAGGGCGCAACGCCCGCTAGGCCTCTTCTTGGGCCACCCCTCTTCGTAACATAATAATCCTTGTTATATATGGTGGTGGAGATGGTGTAGGTGGTGTAGGTGGTGGGTGTAGGTGGTGTAGGTGGTGTAGGGAGGTGGCAGGTGATGTAGGTGGCAGGTGTCAGATATAAGTGATGGCATGTAACGTTGGGTTGATTGATTGTATTGATCCTGTGTGTTGTATGTGTCAAGTAGACGCGACTAGTAGGCTACGCGGAATTTGTATGAGGGCCCCTGTCTCCTGGACATGGGTCTACCCTTAGATACCCGTTAGTCAGATATTCTGGCTTAAGATATAACCCCTTATATCTGACAGCAGGTCGTCTACCTAGGTAGGTGGTAGGTGGCGTAGGTGGGTAGGTGGCAGGTGGCAGGGCAGGCGGTATAGTTGGTGGCAGGTGGTATAGGCCACTCTACTAAAAACTCTTTTAAAAGGTGATAATTTTTATTTATAAAACTTTTACCTCTATTAAAAGATTATAGGCTTTTTTAATTAATATAATTTTTAAAAATAAAAATACTCTCTGGAACTATTTTATAGACCCCCCTGGCCCGGTACGGTAGCATTCTTCAGCGTGGTCACTTGTTGTTGCGGGGGAGGGGTGGGGTATACTAGGTGGGGTCTAGAATAATCCTTACGTCAGGCCGAGCGCTATTCAATTGGTCTCCACTCGCTAGAGAAGTTATAGCCCACCTAGGTTGGCCATGAAAAGGGCTTATTGTGGCCAGCATGTATCCTATGTACTAAAGTGATAAATATACTTTTCTGCCTACTTTTTTATAGCTAAAAAGATTTATTTTTAAATTTAAATATTTAATAAAAAAATCACTTTACAAATATTTTTAAAAATAAAAAATAAAAAATTTTAAATATACTAGAAAAAAAATATTGTTAATCTAATATATATAACTGAGTACTCCGACGTGCGTGTGGTATTTTCGCGCTATACCAGACAGGTGGTAGACTTACCTAATTTGGGCTAGACCTGGCCACAATAGGCTCTTTTCATGGCCAACCTAGGTGGACTAAGAAGTTAGGGGCCGCAATAAGCACGGGCCAATAAGTTGGCAGGGGCGGCAGGGACACCGTCGACTCCTCGACACCTACAGCTTCCTAAGAGTCCCTGGGATTTTTCCCAGAGTACAGAACTATCAACATCGCCACAATTGTTCCTGACAATCAAGTTCATGAGATCCTGTGACAAAGAACAGATTCGACGCTGCTTCCCACCTTGCCAAGCCACATATGCCGATGTCTCGTCGGGACTGAATCCCGCTGTACTGTAGGAAGGTCCAGAAGGACAAGGCGCTTTAATAAATGCCCATGCAGAACCTACAGTACGTACAGTAACTCTAGCCCTCGACCGCTGCTAGTATACTTCTATTCCGAGACCTCCTTCGTCATTTAATTCGATCACTTCCACATATACGAGGAGAAAAGGAAAATGGTGAGAATGCCACTATGACCATCCACTCACCCCACGTTGGTTGGTGTTGCTCGATGCTTGTGACTCTTCAAGCGATGCTCTTCCGCCATCACAGATACTGAATGGACATGGGTCATGGTGCCTATGACACAACCGGTGTGCCCAAGCCATCCCCTCACCCCAAGCCTGCAACACGAGAACGAACAATGGTCTTCCGGGGCTGTGTTTTTAAATTGACTGCAGTAGCATTGCAGCGAGAAGAATCAGCCTGGTGCAATACCTAGATAGGTAATACATAGTAAGTGAGGCTTCGGAATGGTTGTCCAGATAGCCACCAAGAGACTCTGCCAGCCATATGGGAGACAAATCAAGGAATATGGCATCACAAAAAATTATGAAAATTCGTGAACGAAATGAGAGAGTGTGGTCATTTGATCTAGAAACTTCTCAATTGATTGACATTTTAACTACTCTATGAAATGTCGGTTCACCCATCTCCCAGAATAAGGGCTAGTATGGCGTAGCTATCGGAGCTGCATTTTTTACGCATGGCTCACTTCAATAGGAACTGAGAGTTGCAGAGATAAATATATAGGCAGGACAGGACTCGAAGGTGTTTTAGTGTTGCCCCGGTTCTGTTGCGGAAGGGTCTACCTAGAGCATGTGGCATGTGTCTATGCGGATGAGATGGCGCCGGCGAGACGGAGCCGAAATAGCCAGCGTTCCGTCGGCTCTATTGACAGCACACACTCTGCAATGCCGACGCAGGCTTCCCTACCTATAAAATACATAAAGGCTGAATATCATCTCCCCCGGATGCTTGTGAGGAAGCAGCGCACGGAATGGATACATTAATGGACAATCGTGATACCCAAGGCACTGACCTGGACGAATACGTGAAGTGGATGGAGTGACAGACCTTTAAAAGGCAAGACTGGTGAAGGCATCATCGCGGCGGTGATGAGAGCATAACGTCTGGCACTAGGCATGCAAAGATTGAAGCCCCGTCAAAAGAAGACCCGGGTTCTTACAGCCAAGCTTGCGAGCTTTCGGCAGTCAAGACCGAGCGCTATCTGAGCCCTGCCATGAAGACCGCTGTCAAGAGATATAACTCCCGTGCGCAACCGCCCAGCTCCAAGTCGCTATCAAAATCCATATCCGACCATACGTATAGACAGTGGGATGCTTACTACGCAGATCTCAACATCTGCTACCACGGAATCGCACATAATATCGATGAATAGCCGCTTAAGGGCTTGGGGCTCGATACGCTCTCAATTGACGAACCCCATCAATTCTTCTCAACCCCAAATGCGGGGGCAGAGGGTTGGAAAAGTAATCTGTGATAACCTTATCTCCTGCAAAGACGCAGAAGTTCAGTCAAAGCGGAAGGTGGGTGGATTCCAAATCCCGTGGCAGATACCCCATGTGTGAATCGTCGGGCATTTGGTTACTGTACAATTTGGGAGCGCGAGGTTCTGATTGGGAACTCCTCCCCACCCAAGCGCTCTCCAAATCGTGAATCAACAGTAAATTCAGGAAAAGAGTCGTCGCTTCAACCCGCCCTTGCCATTAAAGGCATTCAATATACACGTCTTATCGCTGGACCTGGTCGAAATCTAGAGATGGGTCGCGATGGCGATGGCGTAATGAGCAACGGCCAACGGCTTATAACCATATTAGGACCTTCTACTAGCTTGGCAAAATGTGGACGACACGTCGAAAAGAGTGCATGCGGGATGAAATCCACAGACTTAAAACATGATATCGAGGTGCCGTTTTCCAGAGGAAGTGAAGTTTCTCGCCAAACTTCCTCGGCCTCGCTAAAGGAAAACTCACAAGCCGGCTGGACCGACTGATCCATCAATGGCCGCCGCACCGCTACCTCCAGATGAGAGTCGCGCAAGAGCGATGGAGGCTTTGCTATGGGCCGAGTTCTCAGTATCCACCCTCTTCATCTTCCTCCGCTTGACGGCCCGGCATCTGAAGCATAGTCTTGGTCTCGACGATATCTTGATGGCTGGTTCTTGGGTACGCTGGAGTTTTGATATGTCTACTAGGCCTCTGCCATCGGTTCCCTCAGATCCAACTGATGTTAACGTATTCTAGTTGTTTTACCTTGCAACTGCAATAGCCAGTGCGTCCTGAACTTCCCTGCTTTCAATCAGTCCCTAACGCCCCTGACGACGACACGCCAGGCCGTGCGACGTCTGCGTCTCTTAACCTGATTTCTCAGAGATACGATGACTGATGAACCGAGTACAGTCCAATTTTCTGCTCAGGCCAACGGCGGCATGAGGCATGAGGCGTACCTCACGCTAGAGGAGGTATCATTTCAGGTGGAAATAAGCTATGTCGTCCTGTACATCAGCATCGTGTGTACGGCGCTAGGCAAGATCGCCATCGGGACCACGATCCTCCGCATCGTGCGCACCGCCTCGAGCAGTGAGAGATGGGTGGTGTGGGCCGTCATCGTCGTGACGACCATCAGCTCGATCGTCGACATCTTCATCAGCCTGTTCCAGTGCGGCGGCAACCCGCGCGCGATCTGGGACTTCGAGCTGCACGCGGCTGTCACGTGCCTCGACGCCGGCGCCCTCAACCGCTACACGACCTTCACGGCCGTCTGGCAGGCCTTCGCCGACTTCGTCTTCTCCATCCTGCCCATCTTCATCGTCTGGCGGCTGCGCATGTCGACGCCGCGCAAGCTCGTGCTCACCGTCGGCCTCGGGCTCACGCTCTTCACGGGCGTCGCCGCCGCCGTCAAGAGCTCGTACATAGCCAGGCAATCAGGGGGCGGCATGGGCGATTTTACCTGGGATCTGTTCTTCGTGTACGTGCTTCTGAGCACCGAGGCCCTGCTCATCATCATGTGCGGTTCGATACCATCGATATACCCCATGTTCTTCCACACGAGCCAGCGCACGCCGGTGAGTTACTACCCCTCGGGTGAGTCGGCATACCGCAGGCATACGTACAAGCTATCGCAGCCGGACTCGACTTCGAAGAACTCCCATCGCTGGTGGCAGTACAGTCGATCGTACTCGGAGCCCGGGACCGAAATCCCCTCCGATGTCGAGATTGCCATGCTGACTGGGACTCCACCGCAACCGCCGCCCGTTGCGGCGGCCGTGATGAGGAGGTCGGCGCCTGGTAATGATGATTTGTGTTATGGGAAGATTCATGTGGTGAAGGAGGTCGAGTTATCTAGTTGTTCGCGTTCTAAATGATGGGACGGGTTGTTTACGGAAGATTAAAAAGTATACATATATCCATTTCAATCTTGACAATTTAGAAACATGTCTGGAAAGAGGTGCAGTTCATGAACGCCTCCCCCTGCCCCTTTCTGGGTTTATATGCCGTATTGATATCAAGTCTTTTGAATGTCAGGTCTGTTGGTTCGCTTGGAACAATTTGATTGGCTTAGCGACGCAGTACCTACTTCTCCAAATCGGATGTTCTACTTGGTAGACAATCCTTCATAGAAGTTCTGATCCTAGCAAGGTGAGTAAAGCACCCAGTCCTGACAGCTGGCTGGCGCTCGTAGGTGAGTATGAAGAGCGGTACCGTAGTACTACATACACTTCGTTCGGAGCATTACCTCCCTCCCCCATAGCAAACCATCTAATGGAATTCGCGGAACACCATCAACCCCTCTCTCGGCCGATCAAAATTGCATAGTGGTGGCGGCCAGATGCAGCAGCGTGTTCACGCCAATGTCTGTGCTCTTTGACGCATTGCAACAGAACATCAGCCTGTCTAACAGCAATTGATACTCGACGATTATAATACAATTCAGCCTCCAGGTTGGTTTCGCTTAGCTGATGAGTTTCTATGGAATTCCATGATAGAACGGGACATGCTAGGTACGGAGTAGCCAGTCAGCCAGTCTTACCTAATTTGTTCCATCCGCCAGGCCGCATGACCAGTATGACGAGCACAGCTCGTGTCTCTCATTCCTGCAGAGTGCCGGCAAACCAGGAAATCTTGTCACACATCTCGTGGGAATCTGCGATCTCAATTGCTCGCTGGGTTACCTGAGTGGCTGACGGGACCAGCGCGACTCTGTAATGTGCCAGAGTCTGGTTATGGCGCATGCATACAGTATGTACCCCTCGAGATCGGGAGGCGGTGGTTCTCGGGTGCAGTGCCGTGCCGCAGCCGTAATCGATGAATTGAGTGAACGGGTGTATAACATAGCAGAAGAGTATTTGGTCGAATTGAGCTTGAGATCTGTAGTGAGCTATCATAATGAGCTTCAGCTGTGCATAGAAAAAGAAGAAATATTGTGCCTTCAAAGAGGGCTTGCTTGTGAAGCTATAGGCAGAGAGATAGGCGAGATAGGTACCTAGTGTCTCAGCTAACCTAGCTAGGTCTAGTTACCAACGTTTGGCTACATTTGGGTCAATCCGACGTCACAAACTCTTGGCTTCCCCGCGAATTGAGAGCCACTAGCTGCAATCCTGCAGCTCTAGGCATGTTTCAGCACATTACTCACCTACCGCAGCTAACCTCGCCCAGTCCCGTATGTCGTCATGGCGAGCAGGTAACACCTGTATACGCATATAACGTCTTTGTCCACACCAATTCCTTATTACTTGACCGATCTCACCTGAGTTTGCAGCTTTCTACCGTCTGCAACTCTTTCCCCATCCTTTTGCCTCAGGGTCAATCTCGGAGTTGGAAAAAGATACACGGTAGCTAGCTGTTGTTAGCAGACAAAATGGAACGTGTACACCACAGTAGGTCATGCCTTCACAATCCAACTCCGCAGCTTGATATCCATCCTGCTAGATACCAAAAGATAGGATGGCCGTGCTAACCATTGTTTCCTTCGCCCATCTGTAGTCAATCCCTTCGCCAAGCGCGAATCCCACTCCAAGAACACCGTCATCACTTACAAGATCCTGACCACGGTCACTTGGCTGCTGTCCATCGTCGTCTCCTTCTACTACACCTTCCACAGCCCTGACGATGGCGTCTGGCCGCGACGCAGGATCTGGAAGCAGAATGACCACTACCACACGGCCTTCCGGATGAACCACATCATTGCCAGCGTCTACTGGTAAGAACATTGATGTCCTGGCTTGCTGAAAAGATATAGTCTGTTAACTTGTCGGCTAGGATTGTGCTCTTTGTCCTCCAAGGTGGTTACATTGCGCACCTCTTCTCAGGCAGCATCGAACGTGTCAACTCGGCCTGTGCGGTGGGGAGTCACTTCATCCTAAATAACCTGTTCCATTTCGCCTTCGTGATGCTGTTCGTGCGCTCTCTATTCGGCTGGGCTGAGTTGATCATCATCCTCAACTTCATCAACCTGACCTCACTATATTTCCGCCACAATGCATATGCCCGATTCATTCACCTGCCGGTTGTGTCTGGGCCACTTGCATGGACTTTCGTTGCCATCTACTGGAACGGAGCCATCATGGTCCCGAATGCACAGACGCTGGTCGCTCGAATCTTCGGCAACATCTTCATCTGGAGTATCCTGGCGTACGGCCTGTTCTTCATCGTGATTTACAAGGTATGCATTCCGCCGACAAAGATGACATTTGGCTGTACTGACCCTGTTTAGGATTATACCATGGGCTTCAATCTCTCGGTTCTGTCAGCGGCTATTGGTGTTTCCCAGTTCTGCGTCCAGGTCATCGCATTGCAGTGGATCTTCGCATTCACCATCATGGCCGTGCTGTTCGTCGCCACGGTAGTAGTTGCCGTGCCTGCTGCAACCGGGAGAACGCGAGACAGCGACGCCGAGAGAGCCCCTCTCCTGCCAGAGAACAACTAAGGAAATCTACTTTGTAGATGGAAGAATACGCCTCAATATGGCTCTGAATTCAAAACAGTGAACTGAAAAACGCCCCGATAAATTGATTTAAGCATGCGTGGGACGGCGTTGGAATGTGTAACAGATAACATGAAGGAGGAATGTTCGCGATACGGAACGGCTAGGTTTGTCGTGAGCTGTTGCTCAAAAAAGATAGCTAACGCTGCTTTTATACTTAGTATAATAAACAACACTAAGAAAAAGCTCAGTTTGACATTCGAGATAATAATACAAAATGCTTTGCTAGATTCGAGCTTTTGTAAGTTTCCCTTCACTGTTTTACTTAAAGTAGTGAGGGTTCAGTGGGGTTGGCCAACGGACCAGTGCGTGTCTCCAACCTTGGAAATCGATAAGGGGGAGCCTTAGGCCCGTCAGGGGTCTCTACAGGGGTCCTCACTACCTAGAACACAGCAACCATCTCACTTCCCTCACGTCGCCTCGCCATAATGCGACCGACAGATTTGCCATTCATAATAGGCAATGACATCTGTCGTATCGCGCGGGTCAGACGCATCCTGAAAGGAAAGCTTGGGCCTCAATTCGTGCGTCGGATCTTGAGACCCGGAGAAATCGAGCATTCGACCACGGCGAAGATACTGCGGTGCATACTCGAGCAAGATGCGCAGCGAACGGCAGAATCGATAGGGGCCTACGACGCCCCTAATTTCTCCAGGGCAGTGGAATTCATGGCCGGCAGGTGAGAAGACGCGCGAATTTACTCTGCTTCACTTCATTCTCACCTTGCCCACGCACTCATTCACCAACTCCAGGTTCGCCGCCAAAGAAGCGGTCATCAAGGCGCATCCGTATCGCCGCCTTACTTTCCAGCGTATAGCCATCTTACGGGCTGCTTTCCGCTCGGATTCCGCGCTCGGCGTATTTGAGCGGGAAGAAGGAGCAGAAAGAGAAGCACGGGAAAGAGGAGCTTCGACGGCGCAGCAAAGCGGTCCCCTCGTGGCCGAGATCGATGCGGGTTTACCTGGTCGCTTGACTTACGTTTCTGTTAGCATCAGCCATGACACGGAGTATGCGACGGCTGTCTGCTTGGGTGTCAATGCGCCGCCGATCCTAGAGCCGGGAAAAGAGGATCCTCGTTGAGCCAGCCGGGTTTACCTGATCTAGATAGATACTGGTTAAGGAGTCCCGCGGCGAATGCTGCTTGGCTGCAAGCTTTGAAATGTTCTTCGGGGATCATCTTGCTCTTGGCAATGAAAGGTTGGGGTATGTATGCCTCAGCGATTCGATTGTGAAAATCGCTGGGTGACTACCTTCACGCGTTGTACATTTATCTGGTTGTAGCGTGAACTATTTGGACTGTCAGGTGTATCGCCTTCGTCATCAAGCTCAGCCATGTGTCAGTTCACCTGATATAGAGACGGTAGCCACTTATGGAGTGGCAGATTTGTTGTCAACTATATCTCCTTTTCATTGATTATGTGAGAATTGGTTCTCTAATCCATCAACGACACTACATCTACTTCGTTCTGTCATTTTATTGCGAGCTCTTGCGCATCCATAATAACTTGTAGCAAGGCTCCAACTGAGGTGGATTTGATGTTTTCGGACACTCATTGAGCGAATTTCCTCCAGTCTGCCTGGCCTGGCCTTTCCATCCCTCTGTGACTAGTTGACAACCCCGTGCTCGCTTGCTGGGGGATGTGAGGCGTTGGGGGTTCGGACAATTAATATAGGCCAACGGAGCTGATGTTGACAGTACGCATGATCTCCCCTTTCCAGTAGCTCCGAAGGCACCCGCCAGAAACGGGAAATTTCTAGGACAAGTACGGCTGGCCGTGAGATCGTAGAGCGTAAGTCTCGGTCTCGCATGACCAACCCAAGGGCGGAGAGAATCAGGACTGCTCGGCGCCCTCCAAAGACATCTCTTCTCACCGAAGAAAGTGAAGGACCAATCTCTTATACCCAGCTATACTATCAATGAGCTCTGGGACACGAATAAATTCATCTGGCCCATGCGCAACAAGGATAGAACCCGGTCCATACAGGACCCTATTCCCGCAGAACTCCGCCCTAAGCCGGGGCACATCCGTCCCAAACGCCACGGGAACAGCCTCCCCGAAACCCTCGATCCCTTCCCACTGCAGCAAAGCCTCAGGATACTCGAAGACGAAGCGCAGCTCGATATCCGGGTGGCGCGAGACGATCTCCGCTAGCTTCGCTTTGACCCCCGGCAGGTCGGCGACCATGCGGACCTCGCAGAGCGCCTTGGCCGAGGGCGCCACGATGTTGTGCTTCTCGCCGCCGGAGAGCGTCCCGATGTTGAACGTCGAAGGTCCGAGGAGGTCCGACTCCGGCCAGCGCGTGGCCGAGAGCTCGTTGAGCACCGCGAGGAGCGCGGATGTGGCACTTTTGCCTAGATGGGGATATCCCGAGTGGCTTCATTGGTTTAACCCCAGTTAGCATGACTTTTCTACTTTTCTTTTTGTTTCGGAAATACTGCTAGAGAAATATTGCCTTTAAGACTGGGTAGGTAGGTATATCATGACGCAACTCACCAAGCAGCACCCTGCGCGATGAGCTCAAAGGCTGCTTGCCCCTTGTGCCCCTTCGCGAGCTTGCTCTCTGTGGGCTCGGCGAAGATGCCGGATTCCCAGGTGAGCCCCATATCGTTCGCCGCAATCATCCCGTGTCCGCCATTCTCCTCGCCCACGACGAATAATAACCCGACGTCCCCTTCGGCGCGAATCTTCCCTTCTTTCCTCAGCTCCTCCGCGGCTAAGATTTGCGCCGCCAGTGGTCCCAGATCGTCCGACGACCCCCTCCCGCGGATGACATCACCGTCTATACTCAGCGGGATATGCGGCGGCACCGTGTCCATGTGCGCCGTGAGCAGCACGCGCGTCTTGCGTGTGGAGCCGAGGTAGGCGTAGACATTGTGCCGAGATGACCCTGGCGAGATTGGGATGCGCTCGACGGTGTAGCCTAGACTTTGCAGTTGCTGTTCTAGAAAGAGACCTATGTCGTGCTCGAGCTCGCTCGTGCTGACGATTGACATGAGAGACTTCAGAAGGTGGCCCACTGGGTGGTCCATGATTGCCGAGGCCATGGCGCAGATATTTGAAATTAGACACAGATGCCTAGTTAGATACTGGTCTACATTTCTACTTGTTCGCCTCTTATATACTGCCCAGGTGATATGAAGAATGGCGTTTTAGCGGGGTTATCCGGGCTATCCTCTCTCGGAAGAGGTTCCCGTCGTATGTCCCACTCGTCCTGGTTGTCAGCCATTCAATTCATTAGCTAAGAATTACCACGGGTGCTTGGGTTTTCTCTAGGTCAGCCATAACACCTTCCTCTCTAAATTTGCGTGAGATCTTCTGGCTTACGTGAAGATTGGAATCGAGCGGGTGTACCTCTGACTCACTTTCCCCGAGTTTGGGCAGTCTCCGAAGCCGCCGGGCATAGACAAAATAAGCACAGAATAGGAACGTGGATAATAGGAACGTGGATCGCGATTACAACTTCGGAAGGGGTTCCGGGCTCTTCAATGGAGCATTATTAGGTAAGTAATTTAAACTCTCATCGACTCCCTGCGTCTAAAGCGATGTTGAAGGCATACATGTGTATAACCCTTACCTTGAGCGCCGAAGACTTTCGCAGTCATCATTCCTTGTTTGCTTTTCTCTTCATTTGCAGAGATGCTTTATCTACATGGAAACTAGACGCATTGAGAACTGTATGCACATGGCGATTCATGTTTAAGACATAGACTAAACGACCTGGTTCGACACCACGCTGGCGACGACATAGTCGTATGGCTTTATAGATACCAACCAATACGAGGCCTTAACGTTTCTTCATTATCATTCTAGGCTGCGACTTCTGAGTTCCTCCAAGCGGAATCGAGCATCGGATCCATTCCAAAACTCCCCCGATGGCGACGTGGACGCGGTTAGCGTAGGTGGCCCGAATTGCTCGATTGCATAACTGGCAGCCACAGCGCCCCTCAAAGCAGCCTCCCTCGGATCATTCGTTTCCTGAAATGCGACTGCGAACGCTCCTAGAAAGGAGTTGCCAGCACCAGTGGCGTCGACTACTTTCTCGGAGCCTTGGCGATAGTACGCAGGCAGCCATTCAGCTGGAGTATTATTTGATAGAACCAGAGCGCCGTGGTATCCTGAACGAATCACAGCCACGCCATTCTTGTTAGGCCCAATTCCGTCATTAAGAAAGTCTTTGGCCTGGGCCTCGATTGTGGAGGGAGAGAACTCGACATCAGTTTCCCCCTTGCCCTGAAATAGACGGTGTAGCTCTATGTGATTGGGCGAGAAAACATCAACGAGTCTACACACCTCGAAATGGCGCGTCAGGTTGACCGAGTCGCAGCCCATAGGAGCAGGCTCCCAGACGATCATGGGCCGCTCGGTAATGCCTTGCTCTTGTCGCAGGCGGAGCAAGGTAGATACCTGGTTCTCTAGGTCATCTGGGAGGGCCAAGAAATGAAATGATCTGGCAGCGAGAAGGCTGGAAGCAGCCAATTGAAGCGTTGAAGGTCTTAGTGGCGGGGTTGTGTATGAGAATCTTGTCCCTGTACACATGTCAGTGCCCATTGCATTGATGAGTTTCACAAGTCACGTACCACCGAAACCATTGTCTAGATACTCCAATAAGCCCCTGGTACATGGCTTGCTATCGTCGTTGAGCAGAAGCCAGTTCAGTTGCCAGGACTCCAGCAGAGAAAGCAGTGTCTTGGGCAGATCACATCCAGCAGCAACGACACAGCCCACTTCACCGGCCTCAGGGGGAGGTTTGAACAGCCGGGCACCAAAAACGGCTTGATTGACCCGTTAGCATCCCACTCATGAAGGAGGACAAGAGGCGAACATACCGAAAAAGCCAGCACCACCCGGAACGTCAAAAACGGTCTTTTGATGTGAAAAGCGCAGCTCGTCGAGAATGGTCATACCCAACGATACAAACACGGGGTGGCGACCAGGCGGCATCTTTGTTCCGCGTCAATCAATGATGATAGCTACGCTGGTAACCTGAAGGGGTGGTCACAACCTTCCCGTCGGAAGCTTTGGTGGTAGAATTGCGTAGTGTGTGAAGCATGAAGTAGAGCCTGAGCGGAGAAATAAATAGGCAAGGGCCCTGCGACGTGCGTTGATCGGGCGGTACTGATCAGTTGTACTAGGTGGTACCTTTTTCAGGTAGCCACGGACACATTGATAGGTAACCAATCGTGCCTATCAAGAGGCCCGGCATGTCTCATACTCATGCTGTGTAACTGATCAATGCCGCAGCCGCAAGCGTGGGACGACACCGTTCCGTTACACCAATATTCGCAGATAGTTACATGCCTTGGTCCAGCTCTACGTGAAACAGCAAACAATCTCTGTGCACTCTCAAATAAGAGGGGGGATGAGAGGTATAACCTGATTCCTCCGCGCACCAGGGAGGTCTCCAACTGCTTCCAAGTCGGTATGAATCGAGAGATGGAGGCCCCTTCGGAACAGAAAGCCTTCGCTGTAATCGGGATCCTTGGCGGTCCTGGTTCAGGCAAAGGCACACAATGCAGACTGCTTTCCAAGAGATTCATCCTCGGCCACATCAGCGTTGGGGATGTCCTGCGCGCCGAGATGGAGCGCGAGGGTAGTGAGCATGCCGCCATCATCGAGCAGAACATGCGTGCAGGCACTGTCGGGCCAAAGGAAGTCACTATTGGCATCCTCAAGTCGCATATACTTGAGGCGTCTCAGAAAAGTATCAACCTATTCGTACTAGACGGTGTGTTATTCCATACTCCTTTCTTGACTCCTAAGAACTCCTGGCGCTCGTGATCTAACCTTATCTGAACTATAGGCTTTCCACGAAACCGGGAGCAAGCCCAATACTTCGAAGAAATGGTAGCCCCCATAGAGATGGTCATTGTACTCGAATGCCCTGATGAAGTCTTGATAGACCGTCTCTTGCCCCGTGGCCGATTTGACGACAAACTCGAGAACATCCGCAAGCGAATTCGAACGTTCCATGAGACTACTTCTCAAGTCATCAAAGTTTATGAAGACCGGGGAAAGGTACAAACGATCAAGGCGGACAGTTCTATCGAAGCTGTCAATGTGCAACTCACCCACTTGCTAGAAGCTAGGGAGCGGAGGAAAATGGGGGACAGGATAATTCGGCAGGAGTATCTTGCATTAAGACCACTGTGAAGAACCTTCCGTACGCTACTCCTAGTATTCTCGAGCATGCTCCCTAGTGACGTCCTAGCACTAGAGCTTTCGCCTTTCGAAGAGCATAGTCCTTTCTTCCAGGGTTGCTTTAGGAGCTTGTTGCTTGACTTAGAATTGAAACTATATACGCCATACGTCTTTGAGTGTACTCAACTTAGCACGTTATAAGCTGCTCGTACGAAATGCGTTTAAATGCAGCACCGTCTAAGCCGTTAGTAGCAAGTTCCGGACTGATGCAGACATGACCGGTTTCGTATGTGCGTTTCTACTGTGAAGCAATTTGGAAAGCTAAAAGTACCTCGACCGATCGATATCCCTGAAACAAAAGATAATGTACTACTATAGACATATGATAATTACTCACGTTGATATCAAGCTGTTTGGAAAAATTGATAGCGATAGTCGGAATACTACGAGGACGGCCGTAGTGGTCAATTCAACGCATGAGACAGACCTCATGAGAGGGAAGCCGGCTCCGTGTTCGGAATCTGTGGGGGGCTGTATGTGACTGTATCATGAACACAAGTTTATTGTCGAGAAAAAAACCCCGGCCCGGCCTTGTTTTATACATGAGAGGAAGATCTTGAGAAACTTGAATTTCTAGATCGAACGCTACAATTGCGTATGAAATATTATTACGAACACGAAACAGAAATGATGTGTAGAGGTCGCCGCCATGACCCCAGAAATGAAGAGCGCGTACGGACCGGTTCCGTTCCGGCTGTTGCTCATCTCACCACCGGGTCTACATAAGCGAGGCACAGAGACAAGTCTTGGCAACGGTTCGGCTTGAGAACGATAAGAACGATGAATAATAACGAGTGGTTGGGCACGCAAGCGCTACGTTACCACGTTCAACTAGAAATTAAACTATTAATTATCTAGGTAAGGTAAGGTAAGGTAAGGGCAGGTCAAGCAAAGTCTTCTAGCCATCCAGCCATCCCGCTAGGAGTAACCCCCATCCCACAATCCACAATCTCCAAGAAACACTAGTATTAGCGCGAACTATTGCCCCGGTCTCGAGCACAGTCAGCCAACAGCGAAACGCCAGCGTCTGCATGTATGTAGTGTATTCCTGCAGGGAAAAAGAATCTTGGGATTATCTGATGGGGCTCGACCGACTGACGTGGTTGACGATGGCTGGGGGAAACAACCGCTAACACGACAAGGTGAATGAGAGAAAAAGGGCAAAAAGGGCAAAAAGTGGCAGAAAGGGTAGAGAGATAAAAGGGGTGGGATCCATTCCCCGTGCCCCGTGCCCCGTGCCCACCGAACCAACGACCATTTAAGCGGTGAAAGAGCTCGGCCCCTGCTAACCTGGCGAGCCAGACCCAATCGGTGTCCTCGTTCCCGGTCGAACTTGTCCACTGCGAGGTAAGTAAGGTAGGCGGTGGCCGCATTGGGAGGCGAGCAGAAGCGCACAACCGCACGACAGAGAGGCGGTATCCCTATTTTATCTGACGATGGCTGGATAACTAGGTTAGTTATCTTGACTGGCGATGCGGTGTGTGTGTGTGTGTGTGTGTGTGTGTACGGAGTATGTGCCGGTGCGCGCGCGTATGCTACCCGTGTATAGTAGTAGCAGGAGTCTACCATGTCGTGCATAATAGTAATTATCTAGGTACGGAGTAAAAAGTATATGCGTGAGAGCTGCAGCAAAACACCATACCAACTATAAGATTCGTGGGCCCCTCGTTCACTCACCTCTTCCCTTCCCTTCCCTTCCCTTCCTCTTCTTTTTCTTTCCTTTCCCCAATAATCCCCACCATGGCTTCCATGGCTGGTACACTCGGCCTCGGGCTCTGGGAGCCCCTCGCGGCTCCGCTGGCGACTTTCGTCGAGGACTGGTTCGCCCTGCAGTACCTCCTCCCTCTCATCTCCTTCGTCTGCGTCGGCCTCGAGGGCTGGTGCTTCTTCGACCTCACGCGCAAGACGCTGGGCGCCAGACGCCGGCGATCCGCCGTGTCGCGGGCTATAACAGCCGCCGCGGACGACGCGTCTCTGGATTACGATGTTGTCAAGGATTTTCCTAGGGGTGGTTTTGAGCCTTGTACGTCCTTCCCCGTGGGATCAACTCTTGTGTTGTATGTGTATGTCTTTCACCGGCTAACATGTTTGATGTAGCGAACAACCAGCTGTGTGTTCATGGGCTGTTGGGTATCAAGTTACACGCGAGGCATACGGCGTGTCCCTCGAATCCGTAGGTGGAATCGCATCTCCGGTGCACTATCCTCGTACGTGGAACTAACATCAGATAGTGTCGTTACAGGAGGACAGGGTGCCAAGGGTCTGACTATGCCATGCGGCTGCCTCATCATCTCCAAAGGGCGCTCGCAGACGCGGAGAAAGCAGCGACGGAGCGAGATGTCCTACATCGCGATATGACAGCCAAAGAGCAAATAGACAGACACCCGCCTGTCTACCTCACTACATACATATGCGTACTTCACCACCAAACAGCCCATCAGCAGATACTGCTCTCGCCCGATGAGATGACACCACTCAGCGAGTGGGCTGGGCTCATTCGGACTGAGAAATCGAACACTCATTGCACCATTTCCTATGTTCACTGCATCTCGAAGCATACCCATTCACATGATCATGACTCGACGACATGAGACAAGAGTAAAGAAAAGAAAAAGCATGGCCGGAGTTTCCATTTAGATATGATAAAAAAAGAGACGACACAAAAAAGCAGGCATGCATTAGCATCGGAGTTAGGAGTTGGGGGCTAAGGCCTTGCTTGGGCTTTAGCCACCTGACACAAACAGCATGATTATGAGATTGAAATTCTTTATACGAGAGAGTCGAAAACTGTGCCCGGCTCACGGTGATAATGGATGCGTGACTGCCTGATTGATCTTATGATTTGTTCTTCCCTGCATGAGAACCAATAGCTTCGTGGGCTTGAGTGGCTAGTCCACGCGGAATATGAGCCTAGTATAGCTGCACTTCCTGGATCCGCCTGGCGGCAAGAACTAGTGTAGGTCTGTAGCTCAGACTGTCCTTGGGGTGAGCTGGCATGTAACATGATATGTAGACGTACTGTATTTCCGCACATAACCAAAGGATTTTCTAGGCTAAGGCTCTCTCCATGCTCTTTGGTGCACGAACAGCGTCTACAGATACATGACAGCAGAATCTCTGGTCGTCTTATTTCATTTAAACGTATCTGTCCGAGATATTTTTATTTTCCGTCCATTTTAACATGTAGTAACTCATCTCTCATGAATGATGAGCATGCTGACATAAACCGTTACAAGCCAATGAGTTCTCCAAAGCCACATTCACTGAATACCCACAGTCGAGGTACAGGTGAGCAGGGGCCTCGCATGTTTAATCAATATGTCGCAAGACCAGGAGGGGAAGGAGGAGGGTTGAACAACGTCACCTCAGGCCATGTCTCATCAGCGGCTTTCCTGAAGGCATCAGCTTCACTACTTCGCCACTGGTACAGCAGACCAAGTGCCTCTGCTGCTGGTTCCCAGTCGTCGCCCTTCAAACTGAGGATACCAAACAGGGCCTTCTCACACGCCTTCTGGTCTTCTCCTAGGAGCTTCTGAATCTTGATGGCCGAGACGACATGGGCGGGACTGGTTTTATGTTTCTCTAAGAATTCAGCATTATACTTCTTTAGATCTGTCGAGGCATCAATGGTTGTGAAGTCGGTTTTTATGACTTCGGCGACCTTGGCGGGCAAAGAGGCTAGTTTTGAGCTCATCTCCAGGTGGAAGCGTACTGTTTGTTCATGAACAACAGGGTTGGTGGCATCGATTGCGAGCGCAGCGTTCAAGCATTGAAGAGCGAGAAGGTATTTTTCTGTCTAAGTAAGCATGGATGATCTCGGCAAATGAAGGAGGGGCAAGAATTACCTCGTCTGATGTAGACCTCAAATCCGGCAACCTGACCGTCAATGTTCTTTGGGCTGAATTGAAGGATCGGCAACAAGAATTTTGTAGCTTCGACCAATGGCTGGTCAGTCGCAGCCAGCTTCAATCCAAGTGGATCATCATCCTTCTTGACATTGTCTGAGGTATTGGCTGCCTTGGGTTTGTTTGGATCCTGCTTGGCAGCTTGTTCGGCTGCTTCCCGCTCGGCCTTTTGAGCCTCCTTTTTAGCCTTCTTAAGGGCCTTTTTCTTTTCAGCTTCATCCTCCACTGTTCCATTCGTTGAGCCATTGACGCCATTCATGACTAACTTGCTGTCGTGTATGCCAAGATAAGCTGCGATTGCGCCCAGAGCCGCACGAGTGTAGAAAGGATGCTCGCGAAGCTTGTCTTCCCATCGAATCATATCCACATACGCACGAATTTGGCCCTTCCTAAGTGAGAAACTGTGAAAGTCGAACTGATCTTCTTGCCAGACATCGAAAATGTTATAGACAGCATGAAATCTCTTCAGCGCCAAACCAATGAGCCCATTACGTACAGAAGCCTCGCCGTCTTCTGTTAAGTACCATATACTCTGCATATCGATGAGATCGGCCAACGGACCGCCGGGAGTTTCATTCCGGGTAAAGAGTGACATTGTCTTTAGGGCTCTAGCAGTCTCATTGTTTCGTAATTGGTACTTGGCGGTCTTTGTGTTGATGTATCGATCTTTCAGGTCTAGATTGCGAGCTTGATCCATGATTTCGGCTGCTTTGCGTGTATTGCCATAATGCTTCCATATCCGGGCTTTCGTCATGTGAAATTCGACATTGTCTGGCACAACTGCGAGGCCTTTTTCAACATATTCTAACGCCTTGGCAAGATCGCGGGATAGGTGGTAATTATAGTGCTGAGCGAGGTAGTAGAGGCCTGCCGGTTTGCCCTTCAACTCTCCTTCTGTGGGAGAGTCGCCTCCAGACTGGGAGTCTGCGGCCTCGACGTACTCGTGAGCTAAAGACTGCAATATTTCTTTCTTGAAAGGATCAGTGTAGAGATGTTTAAGGTTTGCAAATGTAGATGGCACCCCCTTATCGAGCATCAGAGTCAGATATTGCTTAGCAGCTTCACGGAACTCGTTGCCTGTGGGCTAGTCAGCCAACCCATGTCCGACACCAAGACTCGCAGGTCCTCTGTTACGACTCACCAGTGAGGAAGTCTAATGGGAGGCGTTTTGCAGCGTCACATCGGGGATTCTCCTTGGCGTATTCGTCATAAACGGCTTTCCGGGCGCTCGCATCGCTACCGTCGAGGCCCATGACCTCCGTCAGTCTGTTGTAATATTCAGGGTGTTCGGAGTTTCGGTGCAGCAGTGCCCGGTATGCTTTCACAGCCTCGTCTTTCTTGCCGAGCTTTGCGAGATACTCCGCCCTTAACTCCAAGACTGCGAGACGGTCGAGATTGTGCTTGGCGATCGATTCAAGATGGTCCAAGGCCCTCTGATAGTCACCGGTCTCGGCGATTATGGAGTTCTTGTACAGGAGAGCTTCCGAGTTTTCATAGTCGTTGTGAGAGGGCGGGGACTTGAGAGACTCTTCGTAGGTGGTCAGGACCTTCTCAGCCTGGGCGAGGTCGCCGGCCAGATGGTGAGCAACGGCGAGGGCGGTCCAGTTCTGCCTCAGCTGGGATTTCGCTTGCAGCATGGCAGTCCGGCTCTGGATGTAGCCCTGGTAGTCGCGCATCTGCACCTGCAGGAAGGCCAGGTCCCTCTGGATCTGCGGCGAGCCCGGCTCGAGCTTGAGGGCGAACTTGTAGGCCTTGATGGCCTCCTCGAAGTTCTTCTGGTGGCGGTACAGCAGACCGTAGACATGCCAACATATGTGCGACTTCATGTCGGCCGTCAGGGCCTCCTTGGCCAGAGCAAAGGCCTCGTCCGTCTTGCCCATCGAGTTGATGATCAGGGCTTTCATGGCCATGGTGTCTCCATGCTTGGGGTTTTTCTTGAGGATCTGCTCGGCGGCCTTGAGGCCGCGCTTGTACTGCTTCTCTTCATAATTGCGGATGACCTGCCGGAAGAGCGAGTTTTCTTTCGAGCTCAAGGGTTGCGGCATGGCGGCTGCTAGCGACGAGGACCGAGAACTAGGGACCAGAGACCAGAGACCAGAGATCGGAGACCAGGGACCGGGAACGGGAACAGAGAGACACTACTTCGACTCTGCACTCCACTACCTCAGCAGACACGATCGCAAAGAAGGGAGGGAGACGGCGCCGGGGGGGGAGTTGTGGTGTCGTGATATCGTGGCGTCGGCGGATCGACGTAGCTGTGCGGCGAGAGAGAGCGGCGGCGGCGGCAATCGGAACGCGGGAGGTAGCGGCGTATTATCGTGGCCGCTCTGGTAGGTATCGTGTCTAATTAATTGCCTGTGCTGTGTCCGGCGCAGTGTCTACAGTTGTCTGGGCGTGCCCAGTGCACCATAAGCGTTTACAGTCTGTGGGCCAAATGATTCGGATGCAAGCTTAATCAAGTAAGAAATAGCTAACTCTGTAGCCTCGAGGTACTTTGCGCACCACATAAATTAAATGTGTACTACTGCTTGCCTACGTCGGTACACTTACACCCGATATGTGTACAATATGGGTACACGGACGCTCGAATACCTCGCTAGTTGAAATCCCCCAAGCAGCAGGATCCACGGCCAATGCAAGCTCCAGAAATGAGGTATGAGAATTTAAGAAGCTGGAATTGGCATGCGCAGAATGACATTAAAAGCATCGTATCTTTATGGTTAGACGTATAGGTGTGTGCTGTAGATGGTACCCGTAGGTACTTGAAATAGCTAGGCTATGTGTACTGTCCTCCTAAGTACACTACCAATGGTTCACTGTAAAAGGCCTGCTTCATTGGTTCCTGTCGGTGGGACGATGTCTCACATTGCTGTAGAGCTCAGATCCCACTAAAGGGACCCCGTGTACAACTTACCCATGTACAGACTCGAGCTGTACTTGGTTGCAACTTGCAAGTTAATTGTCTTACACTCGCAATATCCCTTCTCGCGTAGCCAGCAGCTGTCACCGCAGAGTTTTCTAAAACTACCTACACGCGCGGACAATAGTGGTCAACCAAAACCCAAATAGCTCTAACCAACGGTTAATGACGTTCTATTCGCATGAAATTGGAATATAACATGATGGCCATTAGTGGAGATGATGTATATTTATACCTTTTAATATTACATGACCGAGCTAGTCGACAAGGCTATATTATACAGCTCGAGCTTCCTCGAGTCCGTAAATCATGAATTGTACACTTAGCTTTGTTATAACCCTGGGCTGGGCTATCATGACTTAGGCTGTTGTCTGCCTTGCCGCCACTGATTTAAAGCCGCTTCGCCGTCTTGGAAGTCGCCATTGCCGCACCTCTCCTGGACCAGCTCCCAGGTTCGTGTTCGCACAATCTTCTCAACGCTCCTCTCTTGCCTCAGTAGCAAGGCGAGCTTCTCGGTCCGAGGTTCCCGTGGTAAATACCGGCCAGAGTAAGGGTCTAACCGCTCGTCGACGACGCGCTCGCGACTTTCCTCGGTCTCGGCAGCTCGCAACGCTGTCTCAGGGTCGTCGGGGTCGGGACTTGTAGCCACGTAGGCACAGTATGTTAGGACGTCGGATCTCGCCTGCCAGGATGGAAACAAGACTCGGTCTTTGAAAGCCTGGCAAGAACGAGGATCGATCTGTCTAGAGGTTGTTCGGGGAGTCCGAATAGAAGTGGAGGCCGGGTCGAAGCCCGAGTTGGCAGGCGTCATGAGAGCATTGAGGTTCTGGTTGATAGAGTCGTCAACAGCGCTCCGTGATATGCGCAAGAAATCTGCGATCGGTATGAGTGTGTGGTGGCGGCATGGGTCTCAGTTGCGGGGAGCAACACACCTCTAAGAGCAACCGTGGTGAAGCAGAACTGCGGCGTCAACGTCGGAGTGGGAGAGGGCGCCGTCATTATATCACGAGGAGCAGCTCCCGCGGCGCGACTGGTTGCATGCGCGGCATCCGTTTCGGGAGCCTGTGGTCGGGTCCAAAGTAGTCCAGCCACTGTGACGGGAATATACAGCATCGGTTATAGACAGATATCGCAAACGTGTGTGGTCATTTCTTTATATTGAAGCTGTTGCGATGTCGACTTTAAAAGCAGTAGCTTATGAGCATGAAAGTAGCGTAGAGATCTGTATGATGACGGAGAAATGTAGATGGCGGGGCTTTGAGATAAGCGCATGTTTGCATATATCGCCTAGTTAGGTATCGTGCTGTACGCCTGCAACTCCACCGGGCGGCATTGGCCTATCTGCTGCAAGCAAAATAAAGGAAATGCGCTGTGCTTAGTGCCCCGCCTTATTCATTTCGCTTGATTACGCGCCAACCGCCTGCCTGCCTTGGAGCTCGCTCACCCAGCCGGGTCCGATTCAACTGAAGCTGCTGGAAGCTACAGATAGGTCATCATCACCAATACTACCACCACCACCACCGGCCCTTCCATCTTAGTTCAGCTGTCCCGGCTACGACGCTGCCTTTCCACGCGTCTTTCTCTATCACCGTTACCGTGCAGTAATTCCTCTTCAAACCCACTCTAATTCCACGACCGACACCATTATCCCACCCTTCCGACCCATTCAATTGTCCACTTCTCCGCTAGCCCAGACTCAGTTCCAACATGTCGAGTACCCAAGACAGGGAGGGCATCGACCGCCGCGGGTCGGACGACGGCAAGGACAAAAAGGACGGCGGTCAGGGAAACGAGAACAACAAGGCGAATAACGATGGCGACGCCGAGATGCAGGATGCCCAGCCTGAGGAGGATGAGATTTTAGATGAGGAAATACTCAGTCTCAGCACACAAGATCTACAAACCCGCAAGCGTCTGCTCGAGAACGATGCGAGGATCATGAAGAGCGAGTATCAACGGCTATCACATGAGAAGGCCACCATGGCCGAAAAGATCAAGGAGAATGTGGAAAAGATAGCCAACAACCGGTTGGTCTCCGCCTCTCAACTGAAGTATACTGTCTGATGTTTCCTGGGAACTAACGAGCCTACAGGCAATTACCATACCTCGTCGGTAACGTAGTCGAGCTTTTGGACCTTGATCCTACGGCCGAATCTTCCGAGGAAGGCGCCAATATTGATCTGGACGCGACACGGGTGGGCAAATCTGCCGTTATCAAGACCTCCACAAGGCAGACTATCTTCTTACCGCTAATCGGCCTCGTCGACCCCGAGACGCTAAAACCAGGTGATCTTATCGGCGTAAATAAGGACTCATATCTCATTCTAGATACTCTGCCCGCTGAGTACGACAGTCGGGTGAAGGCAATGGAGGTGGACGAAAAGCCTACCGAGAAGTACACCGATGTTGGTGGTTTAGATAAACAAATTGAGGAGCTGGTGGAGGCTATTGTCTGGCCCATGAAGGAGGCCGAGCGCTTTAAGAAGATTGGCATCAAGGCACCCAAAGGTTGTCACAACGCTTCCCCGTAACGGATACGCTGTGCTAACAAAGTTTTAAGGTGCTTTAATGTACGGCCCCCCAGGTACTGGAAAGACGCTACTAGCAAGAGCATGTGCCGCTCAGACCGATGCGACATTTCTCAAATTGGCTGGCCCCCAACTAGTTCAGATGTTCATAGGAGACGGTGCAAAACTGGTAAGGGACTGCTTCGCACTAGCTAAGGAGAAGGCCCCCGCCATCATCTTCATCGATGAACTCGATGCCGTTGGTACCAAGCGATTCGACAGTGAGAAGAGCGGTGACCGAGAGGTGCAGAGAACCATGTTGGAATTGCTCAACCAACTTGATGGTTTTGCATCTGACGACCGTATCAAGGTTCTGGCAGCCACAAATCGTGTGGATGTTCTGGATCCCGCACTGCTGCGATCTGGCCGTCTGGATCGAAAAATCGAATTTCCCCTGCCAAACGAGGAGGCCCGAGCGCAAATCTTGAAGATTCATTCGCGCAAGATGACTGTAGATTCTAGTGTAAATTGGGGAGAACTGGCACGTAGTACTGACGAGTTTGGTGGTGCCATGTTAAAGGCTGTCTGTGTTGAGGCGGGTATGATTGCACTGAGGATGGGAAAGAACAAGATTAGTCACGAACACTACGTGGATGCCATTGCAGAAGTACAGGCCAAGAAGAAGGAGGTAAGTTTGCCACGGCATTCTCCTTTACCTTTCAACTGTTTACCGCTAAATCTCTTCGCAGACTGTCAATTTCTATGCTTAATCGGCAACGGCAGGCGCATGGGTGTGGGATCAACTTGCGTAGGAAAAGCAAGTGCCACCGGGATAGACTTTGCAACGATAGATGAACAGATACATGTACCATTACGCAGCATCCAGGAGGACAATTGCAAACACCTGAATTACCGACCCGTGTTCACTCTCCCTTGCACTGGAGTTACACATGAAATGAACTTTGATTACGCAACTCATCATTACATCCTATGTCGCGAAGGTCCAGCGATTTCATAGACGACCTTGACGACGTCTTGAAGCCCAGTCCTCTGTAACCAATCTCGTCAATGTCCAAGCTCAAGGCATTAGATAACATCGATATCTGATGACAACATAGCCTATACTTAATATCAAAGTCAGTATAACACAAAGACTAAGCGATGACAACATTTAGCGGTTAGCTATTGGCGCGACGCTTATTATTGGGATCCTCGGTGTGTTATAAGCCAGGTTCATGCGCCGGCGATGAATGGTGCTATTGGCTAGCACGGTAGCACCTATGACGAAAACTGCCGCCAAGCCGGTTTTGACCTGCGGTGTGGTCTAGAATCCTCCAACGTCTTTCGTTGTTCGCTTTAACTTTACCTCACATTACAACATAGCAATACCCTTTAACTTCGAAGATTTGTTAGGTTATGTAAGTGAAACAACGGCCCTAGCTGTATAGGACTTATATCCCGTTATGGCACTTGCTCCGGACGATCTCTTTCGCATTTCCTTGTTTTCTGTGTACGCGCGAAGTCGCTAGCTTCGAAGCTTTTGGCTTCGTTTGACGTATTTCATGAAGCTTCATTTGCCATTTGGCTTTGGCAGTCCCTCTCGAGCCTTGTAAGCAAGAGCCAATCCCATCCCATTCTCTAAACCTCCCCATCTCCCAGCCGTGGCAGCGGTGATGCGTAGTCGCCACCTCAGAAAGCGTGTAAGTGAACGATTGGTGTTGATCTCTCTTTGCTTCTATTTTCGATACGAAGTCGCAATGGCACATTCGGTAATATTCTGCTGAGCCTCTCATGCAAGACGCGTGCCGAGACATGCGATCACATCCACCACTTCCGTCCATTCTCCCAGGCTGTTGGGTTTGGAGAAATGCTACGATATGCACTAGATGACGGTCTCGACGGTTATAACACGCAGATATATCCCGACCGGCCCCTTGCGGGTTTGTGCCGGCGCAACTCGCGTAGTGTCATCATAGGTGCGTCTAAGCTTAGCACTTTTAACCGATCCTGGGGTATACTCGATCATCGTCATTTGTCACTACTGGGCACTTCGTCTCAACTTACAAGCTTATGTTGTAACCCTCCTGAGGGTCAGCTATAGATGTGCACACGCTTCAGGTCTATTGGGACGATAACATTTAACCTCGTACAGAAGTGTACATGGAGTTTGAAACCTGTTAACCAACCTTCTGATGATGCTGGTATCATACAGACGACCTGTAGTCAAAAGACACTAAGCTGCGCCGTATTTCGGGTAACCCTTCGATTTAAGTGTGAGTATAAGCTGTCGTGTAATCACGATGGCATTCATGTTTAAGGATAACGCACGGATACGTTGAGTCCCTTTCATTTGAACAGGCCTGTCGTGCTCATGGTTCAAAAGGACCGCCAGGGAATCTGGCAAGAAAACCTATTATACATACCCCAACATTAACTGTCGCAAACAACATCAAGACAAGTGTGGCAACATTCATAGACAACACGCGTTGGCTAACTCTCTAGTGTCGATATGTTGTGGAGTGTAAGCCGGTCTGCCGGGATGCGGTCGACAACCCCTGACTAGACGGTTTTAATGCAAGGGCAGTGCTGAGGCCGCAAGTAACGATCGACACGATCATGTCACACCTAACTAAGATTATAAAGCTATACTCATAACCTTAAGGCTAGCTTCTGGTGGATACAGGCATTAAGTCTCGAGATATAGATACGTTAGCTGGGATATGATCTGGAACAGAATCGAGAAACAAGGCACAGGATGGGCCAATTACTCAGTCATCGTCGTCATCGCCTATGAACAGTGTCAACCAACTCATCTCAAGTTGCCACCCAAGAGACGCGGTCAAGCTTGACAAGCGTCTGGCCAATGTTGGCAGATCTGCTGTCACATAGTTGAGATCCAAAATGTATAAAGCACGGCGTTTTCACCGACTATAATTCCTAAAATTCACAAGATATCACCAATCCATCCACTCCAGTAATAAGCAACTTCAGTAATAAGCCACTGCCACAGTCTTTCGCTCAAGCTATCACACAAAAACAAATCGCACTATCACCATAAAACATACCAATACACCAAAATCCAAAATGCAATTCCCTACCATCATCGCAGCTCTCTTCGCGGCCGCCGCAGTCGCCGTCCCCGCCGCCAACCTCGCAGACCGCGGTGATTACGTGCCTTGCTCCGGCCTCTACAGCACGGCGCAATGCTGCGCCACGGATGTCCTCGGCGTCGCGGACCTCGACTGCGCCAACCCGCCTAGCGTCCCCACCGACGCGATCAACTTCAGCGCCGTCTGCTCGGCCATCGGACAGCGCGCACGGTGCTGTGTCCTGCCTGTTCTGGGACAGGACGTGCTCTGCCAGACACCCGTTGGTGTTGATTCTTAAACAATCATATAATCATCGGATAATCATATGAGGAGGAACACATGGTTGTCGGAGATAGACTCGACGACTACTGCTCGAGATGAAGTTATTGAAGCGGACGAGAGGGTTATTGTACTTGTATTCTGTGGCTAGAGGGAATGAATGGTACATGCCTGGATGAATGAATTCCTTTGGATTATATGGACTAGAGGTGCAGTCGGCATAGATTCAGTCTTTCGCCTTGTAGTAACAATTGGAATACGTATTTTGACTTCGTATCATATCGTCTGTGACACTCATGAAGAGCTCTGGCAATGAATCTGTGGTATGAATAAGGTGAGCTGGATGTAAATGAGTAGTCATCAATCGCTTCGCTCAGAGCTTCTGAATCTGGTTTAGGAACGTAAGCTTGACTCTACGTTCCATTTCTGGAGCCTCATGATGCATGACTTATTGAATCATGCCTTGAGTTATCAGTGTGAGGTGATCAGGGTATGGATCCTATGTTGATTTAGCGATGCTTCGCGATAGCGAGGGAGGTCTCTAGAGCGACGCTATCATCCATGTCTTTGCTTTCCGCCTAGGAACTCTCGGCCGAGAGAAAGTGCTCTACGCTTCTTTATCGGCCGAATGGATCATTGAGTCCGATTACTAGCAACACCATCCTATACGCTGACCTGAATCTCTTCACACACTTCAGCTCTTCATCTTGCTTAACCGCTTTAGACATATGAAAATAAAATTTTCTAGGTTAGCGACAACGAAAATGTGTCGTCCGATAGCGCCGAACGGCCTCCCGGGCGCTTCACCCTGTCCTGGAAAATTATATAAGGAGGTCGTTCATGGAATCTTGAAATAGAGTCGTTGCTTCACCAGACAACTTACTCATCATAGTCAAGACTACCATAAGCCTTAGTTGCATCAAATTCTTCGATATACTGCTTGAAAGTGCACTTCAACTCTCGCGGTACAACACGGACAAGTGATCTTCTTCAGACACTATGCTCTCCCCTTCAGACAACGTAGCCATCATCGGAGCCGGCCTTGCTGTAAGCATCTTCATCTCGCGCTCAAGTGTATAAGCTTACTGAGAGTTTATGGGGCATGGCAGCCGCCTTGGCGCTTGATGAACTCTCAATCAAGTGCTCTGTGTACGAGATGCACGACAACAATGCTGCGACACCAAAATCGAGCGGCGCGCTAATGCTGTCACCTAACGCGTTGAAGATACTGAATCGCTTCGGTCTCTATTCTAAGATAGAGAAATTGAGCTACCCCTTCGAGTACATCTATTATAAAGATGCGGAAGAGCAGACTATTGAACAGTACCCATTGGGAGACGAGTCTGCCTTCGGCTACAAGGCCATGCGCATCTATCGCCAGGATCTTCTCGACGTTCTCTATGCTGCCTGCTCTGAGCGGAAGATCCCAATCCACTTCAGCAAGAAATTTGCCGGAGTGAAGGACGAAACCGACACCCATGTGGAATTCAAGTTCACGGATGGGACAACTGAGACGGCCTCTCTGCTTATCGGATCCGACGGTATTCATAGTAAGCTAAGAGACTACGTGACCCCAGGCGTCGAGAAGAAATTCGTTGGCTTTGCTGCCTTGACGTGGGAGAACCCTACGAAGCAACTGCGCATTCCTGAGGACAAGGATTACAAATTCCCGGTCACCATACTGACAGCAAACGGCGCTTTTGTCCTCGCGCCTCAAAGAACCGATGGCTCCGCGATGCTAGCCGGGACACAGATCTCCCTCCAGGATAAGGACAGAGAGGGATGGAGCAAGTTCTTGGCTGACAAGGAGGGTCTTGTCGAGCGAGCGACGACAAACATCGATGTCTGGCCCGATATTGTCAAATCCAGCATGGTGGACATCGACCGTGACTCGATGAACGTATGGCCCTTCTACACGATTCCTAGGCTATCCAACTGGACCTCCCAGAAATACCACCACGTGGTCATTCTCGGGGACACTGCCCATGCGATCCCTCCAACCACGGGACAAGGCGCGTCGCAGGCCTTCGAAGACGTCAGGAGCCTAGCTTTGCTGCTGTCAGCGCTGAAGGAAAATAGGGGCTTGAAGTGGGAGGGGGCATTGCAGTTCTGGCAGAAGATGCGCCAGGACCGCATTGATGATCTCCTCGTTTTGACGAAGCAATTGAACAACAAGCGCCTACCCCCCGAGGAGCAGAACCGCTTGCCCACGGAGGAGTTGTGGGTTGATGAATCGGCGACGAACCCGAACCAGATGACTTGGTTATACAACCCGAATATTGAGGAGATGGTCAATTCCTGGGTTGAAGAGGTTACTGTGAAGATGACTTGATGGCATGGATATCTGTCGCTTTTTTGGTATTAGTGTTCAATTTTTTTCTTTTTTTTTTCTTTTCAAATGTGCTGTGTTTAACATCGGAGCCACGCAGGTCATAAGTTCCTAGAAAAAATGAAGCAAGCTAAACGGCTTTTAGAGGCTGGCGATAATATATGATAATCTCATTGTTCCATGGGCTATTGTATGATTAGAAACAAAGGCCTCAGAGACGCCAAAACTCGCTCATCACAAGGCCCGGGAATCACGACCGAAGCCCCTGGCTCAACACTGACAGACATATTGCGCATCAAACTTTCCTCCTACGTTCCTCCTACTGACTACTTGAGCTTCATTCTACGGGATGGTTTTGGAACAACACAGAACTCCTGCGTAACCACACTGTGGCTATCTTCTGTGTAACGGCTCAGAAAAGATCGAATAGTCAGCTTGGTTATGCTATAGGCTATAACAACCAGGGGCCCTCAAATAGTATGATCCCGTTTTCATGACTGGTGGGATCAAGCCAGACATATAAAGGCCGGAACAAGGCTTGTCAAATTGCTAGTTCTCTCTTCTGGTTTTTGCTTCCCTATGTACCCTCTTTACGTCAAAGACAGTAATTTTAGAGACGGACCTTTTTTTTTTTTTAAGGAGGGGGGATGCTACAGGCCCTCACCATTATCCCATTGTCTCGTCTTCCGTTACCCGAGCCCAAAATTCGTGTACTATAAAGGATCCATATGCTTTCCGCACCCAGGGCTTTTCCGGTGTGGCCGTCTGGAAGTCAAAGTTTCTGAACAACTGCACGGCACGCGTCAGTAAACTGAGCGAACTAAAGTGCCATGCAAGAGGAACAATTGCCCGACATCGGGGGTTTCTTACCTCGATAAATATTTTATTCATCTCGATGGTCGCTAGAGGTTTCCCCAAACACGTGAAACGACCACCGCCAAAGGCAAGATCAACAACCTTGGACATGTACGCAACATTCGGTCCGCCGCCAAGCCAACGTTCCGGGCGGAACAAATCGGCATCTTCACCAAAGACATCCTGACGGCGCATCAAGCAGCGGTAGTTCGGGTACACATCGGTGCCTCCAGGTATATATTTGCCGCAGATGGTATCCCCGGATTCAGGTACCCGTT
Organism: Xylaria sp. FL0064; assembly: GCA_022593225.1. NCBI lineage: Eukaryota > Fungi > Ascomycota > Sordariomycetes > Xylariales > Xylariaceae > Xylaria > Xylaria sp. FL0064. The sequence goes on along the minus strand of JAJKLE010000044.1, from coordinate 102,200 downwards.
TAGCAAAACCAAAGTTTATAGGTACCATAAGACGGAGGCCTTCTTGAACGACGGCTTGCATGTATTCAAGGCTTCTGGCCTCCTCGTTAGTGGCAGGGGATGAGATGCGGCCGGTGGCAATGCCGTCTTTGATTTCTTGTTTCAATTTCCAGTAGACCTTCGGCGATGACATCAATAGTAGCAAAGTGCCGCGCATCATCATGACAGACGTCTCAGTACCTGCTGGTAACAGGAGCGATAGGTCGAACTGGCACTCATCCGCGGCCAAGCCATGCGTCATCCAATCATCCTATACAATATCAGCAATTTGCTTCATTATCATGGCAATTTCCGTGTGAGGAATTTGATAGAAGCTGCTACGCACTAGGATATCACGACTCTGCTTGGGTCTCTCTACGCTTTCGTTAAATCGACTCTCTACCTCGTCTTGGAGTACCCTGCGGTAAAACCAAAAGCATCAGCATCAGCTCGTATTTAATCAGAGAAATTAGCAGTGCAGGCTCATACCTCATCATAAGACCTATCCCGCTTGTATCTGTAGGCTTTGGGCCAAATATCTTCATGAATTGTGGCGACGCGTAAATTGCTCGAAGCACTGGGAGGAAACCCACAGTCTGTACGAAAGGCACAAGGAAAGCACTCGTCACCAAGTATCCGAAATGATCTTTGTCTTCTTTCAGATCACCCCATGGCTTTCCCATTGAGAGTTCAGAGATCAAGTCCACTTGAAAATACTGTATCAGTTTGCCAATTTCCATCGTCGCCTCCCCCTTGGCTATTCTGGCACGAATTGCATCCATCAGGGAGACGAGCCATTTATCGAGCTTAGCCTCCAACACTGCTACATTCTTTCCAGTGAACGCTGGAGCAAGCTTCGCCTTCCGCTTACCATGCTTATCGACGTCAAGCTCACTAATTATACTGTCGCCTCTGTAGTCAAGCCGTGCACTGTGGTACCAGTCAGCTCTCGTATACAGTGACCGGGCAGAGTTGATTCGCAGCAAAGTCTCGGGATCGGAAATTGTGATTGCGTCTGGTGCGATTCTCTAGTTGTACATGACGCATGTCAGTCAAGGCGACTTGGTCTAGCATTGGAGCTCGCTTGACCACTGGAGGCAGGGAGGTTAGGGAGCATGCGAGGCAGATATCAATACACACCAGAACAGGGCCGTATTTCTTCTGGGTCTCTGCTATGATTACATCACTGCGTCCAGTACACGCAACCCAGAAACTCCATACGTGAGAAAAGGAGGCGAGAAAGGGACCTGGAATAAGTCGTAGCCTGTACCACACCACGGCGGAGGTAACGGTATACCACAAAAAGACAACACCAGCAACACTGCACGTTATCTGGGACCAACTTAGCCCCTCAAAAACCCTAGATACAGCAAGAAGTGTCATTTTTTAAGGGTTCGGCGCCGTGGGAAGACAGCGTATTGTTATGACGGGCTTTGCTTGCAAAGATGGTCCGCCTCCCTCTGTGCAATAAGAGGGGTATATCTCAGACCGCCAGCAGGAAGGGACTGTGATAATATATATAAATGGATATTCCAGAATCCAGGAAGAGGGGTATCTGTAAATCGCAAGATAACCTGCCTATAGTTCTCTTGGGTGGCTGAAGCAATGACGAAGATTACCGGGGTAGGGATACCCTTCTTGACTTCCCGCAGCGCACCCTACCTTGATCCATGTGCCGAGCGCGTGAACACTGGCGAAAGGCAAATCTGTCGGGTGCATCTGATCGGCAGTGCAGTTGTATACTGAACAAGTAGGTATAGTTTGCGAACCTCCCAAGGTTGATTAGGAACAAAGAAAGAGGAAACATTGTGTTGTGGAGGGAGGTCGATACCGTTCATCCCCCAAGGGATTTAACGGTATATATGGCGCGTCACACATGGCGTTTATTCCCGTCCATTGCTTGTACTACTTGCCTTGTACCTCAGGAAATGCTTGCTACAGCTTCGATATGACCAATTATTCTGGCTTGGGCGTGTTGTAGTCCATACTTCTGGTACTGGAAGTACCAGACTATTGAGTAAAAGAGGGGAGTTCTAGCTACGCAGAACCTCACTTGGCAGTATACACAGCATGGTCCGTGGCCCGTGCTGTATCTCAGTGTAGGCTTCATATCACCGCCGGCTTAGGTAGGTAGACTACCTACTTAGTATGTGGGCTTTTTCATTGCCCCCCTGTCATTATGCGTCGACCTTGCGCCGACATTTCAGCCATATCAATATCCTGGACACAGCATTCACACACACTGAGAAATTATATGCAGTGTTATGTACTCCAAATCAAAAGCGCTAAGACAATTCACAACTTAATGCAACCCACACTACCGCGCAATAATACCGTATAGGGAAGAAGAGGTATTGTGAACCGAAGAAGTCAAACATCGACAGATGAATGGTCACCACGAATGTGGGGGTTGTTGATGCGATTGGGCTCCCGGTATCGTAGCTAAAGGCTTCGCAAGAAGTAGCAAGGAAAACCTTTGGCCGCCCAACAAAGCCCAGCTAGCGCAGTTAAGTTCGTCTAACTTCGATGATTATTTTATTCATTTTGATATATTTCTTCATCGTATTTCTAAGCCAACATAATAATAGAGCTCAGTGCATAAGTTCTCATAACTTTATAGTGATTTGAACTGTTGCACCTGAACTACCCCTAGTAACATACTTCATGTGTGGGATCGTCTAATAGGCTAGTCAAATCTCGATGGACAAAGTTATCAACGTAATCGATGGCACCCACTACGAGCAATACGGCAACGGATTCTTACGCGTCTAATTGGCCCTGAGCACGTCAGAATGGCGGCAACTGCGCTCTTGGGAAAACTTGGCCTTTTCTTTTTCTTGGTATATAACTGAATATGTATTTTGCCTTCCTTTTTTGCAAGGAAGACTTATGCAACGGGGTCCGGAAGTGCAGTATACAGTAAACACACATATCTATACGAGTCCTGTCAGTAAAAGACACGTGTAAGTGTAACTCGACGAACTTGTTAGGTGGCACTCCTCAAAAGGTTACATGATATAATCGTACCAATACACCCTCCCCGCTGGAGTCAATAATTCCTTATTTTGGAAGGATCTCTGCTCTGAAGACATGTTGCGGGAGTCTGTTTCGGGAGCATTTGCATGCGTATATGTCTTATTATACGCATGTTCTATTGCTGAATGTATGGTGCCTACCCTTTATATGCAAGTGCTCCCGAAACAGACTCCCGCAACATGTCTTCAGAGCAGAGATCCTTCCAAAATAAGGAATTATTGACTCCAGCGAGCTGAATAATCAGAGTCCTACTGATCAGACGTGTGGCACTCATGGGAACAGGTTAATGAACAGAGTTTATTTCATGATTACTTCTACTCCATACCGTCTGAATTTATTCGACTTGCGTGGACATGTGTTCTTGTCCTTTTCCTTGCGTCGTTTCTGCTTTAATGCAGATGAGGGTAGATTAATCGATTTAGTATGAGTCTTTGTTCAAGTACATCTTTTTAGTAGATACTTAGTCCAGTGGTCTCACATTTCATATAGAAGGGGCCAAATTATAGCCAGTCTGTTACATTCATCTGTAGCTTCTACTAACTCTTTCATAGTTGATACGGACTTCAGAAAGCATAATCCCTGTTCACAGAGTTAGTGACATCAGCTACGCCTCATTCCTTATTCGACTCCCTTCCAGTTCTTCTGGTGGTTCGGTTCTTTGAGATTCGGCCGCTTGTTGGATTAGATGCGTTTAAAGCTCCTTTTATCCTTTATTATTCACCAACCGCTGGCGCTGGTTTTCCCTTTCCCTGCATTCTTTGCATACTCGAAAGCCGTCTGTAGGGCTGGCACAGCGAGTACATTGTCCGGCTTCTTTTCTCTTCTGTGCCCATTCTCTCCGTTTTTTATTGTAATGCTCTCGGCAGGGGGCATACGTACCCAAACCATTATCGCTCCTTTGTACCCTGCATCGATTGCATAGTCCTAAAGCCTTTTTCCTCTGGTATTTGGCTTGCCTCGTATCCCGTGCCCTTTTATGAGTAGGACACAGGTCGGAGTCTGGAGCTCTTAATTCGACACAAATCTTACTACTGCAAACAGTATCCCGATTTGGAAAGACTGTTCTGTTAGATGCGTCGTCATCAACGGGAGAACTTGTCTGGCCACAACTATCATTATTCAAGACAGAGAGGAGGGTACCTTCTTCAACAATGTTCTGAGTTGAACAGGGGTTTGGCCGTGGTCCCCGAGATGCCAGGGTGGGCAAAGGTGTTCGAGAAGCCATAGTTACCGCAGAGAGGATAAATTTACGCCAAAGGAACCCACATTGCACCGAGATTCCGGTGTCTCAAGATGGAGATTCTTGTGGTACGAGCTCTGTTGTGGTTGTGAGTTAGAAGTGAAAGCTGAGGACTTGCTGGAGAAGTAAACTAAGATGGAATTGGAGCTTCCATTAATACTGGATAGTTATCAGCTAGGTGTGTACTTGGTAAAGAAGATGTTTAACGATACATTCAAAATCTGGTAATACATTTTCTTTTACCTACTGCATGTCGAGTTTACTCCTAAGCTTAGTACAAAGATAGGGCAAAGTTCCACAAAGGCAGAGAAGAAACTATGTCTTGGTTGTGACGATTCAAAGGTCCTGTCAGGCAACACGTACTTTCATACTTTTTCGGGAAAGGCTGCGGAAACAATAGGTATTCTACAGATCACATAGAGCACGGGTCAAAGACTTTGTTTAGTTTCAAGAAAGAAGCGGTAGAAACATAAGGCGTCGCAACGTGAACAAAGAGCCAGACAAGGCGACAAGGCCAATGAATGCGTGATCCCATTTAAAAATAGACGTTGGGCTGAAAACAATATATAAAGTCTCGAAGAACATCCGAATGTCAATCGGTAAGCTTTCCATATTTCTCAACAAGTCTCCAAGTCAGTAAGATCCAATTTCTTCGAACGAGCGTAACGATGTGTCGATACCGTAGGTCTATGTGGTCGTGCAACCACTCGCAGCTTTCCGCAGAGCCGCACGCGCTGTGCGCCGTGCAGCGAGACTACATCAGCGGAGAAAGAAACGACCCATGCTACGAGGTAAATACACACACATATAGCACTATTCGCATCGCTCGACTGTGTGGGTGTTGCGGGACCAAGAAGGCCTCGCTCGACAAGCAGTTCTCGGACGTCAAGGCGAGGATGGCGACGCTCAAGCAACATCTCGACGAGAAATATGGAGACTGCGTTAAGCACGTCAATGAGGCTGGCCTCGAATTGAATGATGGAGAGAATACTAAGAAGGTAGACCCTATCGCCGAGTTTCTCAGAATGAAGAGGAACGAGAAATATTCTAATCTTATGATGTTGGGTAATTATAACTCTTAAGGTAAGTAAAGCTTTCTGATAGATATATATAGTAGTATCGAAGATTGTCGAAGATTGTGTTACGTTTGTTCGATCTCGTGTGTGTGGGTGTGCGCGAACCTGCGTACGGATTAATATCACCCGATGCCATTGACACCCCCCGAATTGAACGTTATGTTCATTTACACTCATAATAAACGGAACATTGAGCATGTCATTTAGTAGCATAACGTAAGTGTGTTGTTAAGTGTGCTCTGAAATACTATTAGTTGCTTTGTGTGACTCGCGACGCTGATGTAGTATGTACGTAAATAATAGTTGGGGTACAGGCAAAGTCGATTAAGCTACAATCTCACCGCATAATTCTCCAGACTCATTATCATTACCAGTAGACACGGGACGTCAGCTTGGCCGTTAATATGTGGCAATTTCCCTTTTATCGCCCTTCTATATTCACCCCATTATGGTCCAGCAACCGTAGGCGTAAACGTAACCCATCCCCTTAGACTTGACGTTTCATTCTGCCTTATTCGTGCCACTCCCGATCTCACCTTCTGGTATAAGTCCCATGCTGAAGTTAATAATGTCCTTCGAGGGAGAGTGTTCCCGTCTTGGTGATAAGGTACTCATTGATGGCGACGTCCTTGCCGGATTCCTTGCCATATCCCGAGTCCTTAATCCCGCCAAACGGCGATTCGGCCGAAGACATATTCCCTATAACGCTGGTCAGCACCAAATCACCCTCCGCGAACACTGGGAAGCGGGAGCAATTGATAGAGTCGTCGGAAACTTACCGGTATTCAGGCCGATCATGCCGGCTTCGAGGTTTTCGAACAGACGCCATATGCGATCGACGTTCTTCGTAAAGCAGTACGACGCAAGGCCCATCTAAATATTGGTGACACCACGTTAGCTTAACTTCTCAGTCTTACATCCCTTTCCGGAACAATGCCCGGAGGTAAAAATGCGAGTGGTAAGGGGGAGAAACCCACGCTCGTATCATTAGCAGCCTTGACAGCCTCTTCTTCGGTATCAAACGGGAACAGCGCAAGCAAAGGGCCAAACGTCTCCTCGGACGCGATCTTCATGCTCGCAGTCGCATTTCCAATAATAGTCGGCTCGAAGAAAAACCCGTTGTTCAGACTAATCCGGTTCCCGCCAGTGATCACCGTGGCGCCGTTGCTCTTGGCGTCCTCGACCTGGCTGGCGACCTTGTCGACGCCCTGCGGCACCGTCAGCGCCCCCATCGTGACGCCCTCGTCGAGCCCGTGCCCGACGCGCAGCGCGCGCGTCTTCTCCGTTAGCAAGGACGCGAACTTGTCGTAGATGCCGCGCTGCACGTATACGCGGTTCGCGGTGATGCAGGCTTGGCCTGCGTGCCGGAATTTCAGGGGTATGAGTGCTGTAATACACGTCTTAGTTTTTCTCTTCGATTTCTTCTTTGTGGTTTACTCCTCTTTGTGGTTTACTCCTCTTTTTGGTGAAATTTCATCCGAATACATTGTTACGTACCCTCGCATGCCTGCTCTAGATTTGCGTCGTCGAACACGAGAACGGGACAATTGCCGCCGAGTTCAAGTGTCAGCTTCTTCAAGCCGTCCGCGCAATGTGCCGATAGGATTTTCCCCACGCGGGTCTTGATCTGTTAGTCAACTCCCATGTATACCTCTACTGCGGAAATCTTACCGAGCCCGTAAACGACACCTTCTTGACTACAGGATGTTTACATAACGCCTCGCTCAGCGCAGGCGTATTGTGCAATGTAGTTGGCAAGACATTGAACACGCCCTTGGGGAACCCGGCCTTCTCAGCCAAATACGCCAACGTGAGCGCCGTAAGGGGCGTCTCGGGGGAAGGTTTCGCGACCATTGTGCACCCGGCGGCAAACGCCGTGCTCGCCTTGCGCAGGATCATGGCGACGGGGAAGTTCCAGGGCACCAGCGCCGCGACGACGCCGATGGGCTGCTTTAGGGTGAAGATCCGGCGGCCGGGCAGCGCGGCGGGATACGCGGCGCCCTGGATGCGCTCGGCTTCTCCCGCGAACCAGCGCGTGAAGCCCGTGGCGTAGTCGATTTCGCCGCGGGCCTCGACGAGCGGCTTCCCTGTCTCGTGCACGAGGATGCGGGCGATGTCATCCTTGTTTTCACGGATCAGGGCGTCCCATTTTGAGAGCAGCATGGATCGCGCGAGGGGCGTGAATTTCCGGTACGTGGTGAATGCCTCGCCTGCCGCTTGCACCGCCGCATCGACGTCCTCTGCGCTCATGTCGGGACATGTTGCGAAGGGCTGGCTCGTTCCCGGATCTTCGAAGAACCGGAGAGTTAGAATAGGATAATACTAAGTACGGCATGTGTAGATATTGGTTCAACTGAGTAGATTAGCATCGTTCTATCATATTTACGTACCAATTATTTCGAATATCTTCCCTGATTTGGCCCCGATCCATTCCCCGTTCACATACTATATAGCTCATTGGAGTCAGTAATCATTCTTTCCGCTGGGAGAGGCACAGGTCTCCTTAGCTCTTTGTGTATGCTTCCGAGACATTTCTCTTTACCCCAAGCAGGGAATTTGCCCCTGCAAGTAACTAAAGATGAAGAAATTGGCTCTAGGAATCGCTCACAGCATTGTTGCGGAACAGGTCCGGATCTTTTAACTTGAGCTGTGTAATTTGATATCAGTCCATCTCATTCGGCACTGCGCTTTGGGAATCTATCTTGCTGGACTTACATCTATCAATGGTTTTCTGTCATCCATGATTGGCTGGTTGTTTTCTACGATGCGCACCTCGCTTTAAGATTTTACCAACGATATAGAGAATACAGACGAAACAAGCTGTATTTGAACTACGAGCACACAAAATACGAGTTAATATCGAGAGGGTTCAGGATCGCCCTGGAGAAAGGAGACAGTTTTGCCGCCCCGCATGCATCTCCGCACGGAAGCCCCCTACGTCAATCCTTTTCCGACCGCGTACTGAGATTGCACGACTCTGCACGCACTGCGGCATACGATCTGAGTTGACAGCGCACCCGAAATCCCCGCACTCTCTCCAATTGACTTCCAGCTTGAGATCACCTGCATGCATGAGTGAAACACTGCGTATTCTCTTCAGGACTGCAAGGTGTAGTGAAGTAGTATCTCTGCATCTAAGTCTACATATGTACTTAGCAAGATCGCACGCACAAGAATGCTAGTGGTGTACCACACTGCTCGCCGTATGGTAACCTCTTCGGCCAAAAGAAACACTACAACGTATATGCCAATAAATGTAAGCTCTGATCTTTCGATGTATTTTGTAGGCAACGTTTGTCCTCCCTCGCAGGACTATTGTACAAGCGGAATGGAAACCAAATCCAAGTCCAGGCATCAAAGAATAAGAAAGTGCGAAGACGACGTCGTCCTATCCAGCCGAAATAAAGCAAATAAGATCAGTACCTTTTATGTACCAACGCCCTGACGATGATGTGAGTTGAACGCCATTTTTATATGCTTCGATGATTTATGCGTGTAAACTTCCAAAAAAAGACTATCGCGGTGATGATAATAGTGAATAGGTTGGACCCTAGCGTTGTGCTACTGTCCTCGTTGTGATGGATAGAGGTGAGACCTGCAACATTGTTGTGTCCTTGTGCGACCGTACTAGAAAGGCGATTCCAATAGGCCACACGGAGCGACTGATGTTTTGTGATCATGAGCAGACTCTAGATCTGTGGCAGGATCATAATAGCCCATGTACTCATTCCAGCCTTCCCTCGCCAGTTTCTTGACTTTCTTTCCGACCTTTGTTAAGACGTACCGTGCCCGTACAAATGCTGCTTCCAGCCAGCCAGATAGACTGGTGAGCAAAGACGGTGGAGGAAGGTTACCGACAAACTCGAGGTCTCGCGCTGAGTCGCAGTTTGCGGCCCGCTCGATGTCGTAAAAGAGCCGGCGAGTGCCTTCCTACGGTTCCGCCGTGTCGTCGCGTTCCAACTCGTAGAAGAGCATATACACTTCCCGTTGCATACCTAGTACTTCGCTTGTTTTGGCCTCCTTGACCTTGTCATCGCTGATACGCCACCACCGATCGCTTGGTTTCTGACGGCGAGCTTTCATCCCACTACGTTTGGCTGCGGACACAGATTCAGTCGTAGAAGTAGAGGTTTTCGTTTTTCCGAATGGACTCTCACTACGGCTGTTCTTCGCAGACTGTGAAAGTCTTGACATCGTAGATCGGGCTGATGCTGCGACGGACTTCAGGCTCATAGCGTCCGGATCACGATCCTTCGGGGAAGACATAGTGGAAGGCCGGTTAAGCAGATGATTATTTGGCGACGAGCTTGTGGTAACCGTTGACCGTGCAGATGCGCCAGACAGAGTCTCGGCGGATGGCCGTGATATCAAATCGGTTGTGGATGACACCGGACTCGGAACTGTTGACTTATGTAAAGGAGTCGCAGATGGACTTGGCGTCGCCGCAGGCGTCGGATTTGCTGATGGGGTATAGACGCCGGAGGGTTGAAATGCATTCGTCGTCGAATATGGTAGGTTCACATTCTGCCTTCGGAATGATTCGTAATGGCCGCTGTGATGGCTCCCCTTGTGCGAGACCATGCCGAGTAGTTTGTATTTCTTCTGAGAGAGCAAACCTCCAATGGACAGACGTTCGGGAAACGATACTTTGGCTAGATTCTTCTGTGAAACGTGACTATCATATATGGACCTTGACAAGTGGACGGCCAGAATCTTGGGGAAGTCAGTGAGGCGCGTGTGTTTCGCAATGCGACACGTGGGAGCCAGTCGCAGTTCCGGCAGCTCAACACCAGGCGGTGGGGTCTCAGGATCGGTATCGATCTGCAGTTGGATTTTCTCAATAGACTGCATGATTGCTTCCTTGGCGGCATCTGACGCAGCACGCGATACTTGGGCCTCGAGCAGTTTCTTCGCGTGCACAAGTCTGCACCGCTCACATCTGTAGTCGTCCACATACTCTCTCTTGAAAAACCCATCAAGACAATTGTTGAGCGAGCTGGACCTCGATTGCGGCACACTCAAGGTTAGGGTACAGAACGTGCTCTGAACTGGCTTCGTCTTGAATCCGCACACTTGACACTCGATTTGGCTCTCATAGGCACCTTCCATGGGAAATCCCTCTTCCTCTCCATCGTCACTCGCAGGCGGCTCGGCGTGGATCGTGGGCACGCTTCTCGGCAGTGTTCCATTCTCACCCCCATTCGTGTCGAGAGCGAGACCTGCTAGGCGTTGTTGTACAGCGTCCCCGTCTACGGGCGAAGAAGGATTACTCGACAGAGCTTTTACTGCTGCGCCTTTACCTCTGGCTGCCTCTCGTGCTCTGCGCCCGGCGTGATACTCGTCGCACAGTCTTTCAGCCACAATCTGTAGGAATTCCTGGGCGTCTTGTTGCTGTCGGCTGATCCTCTGGCGGAAGGCGGTCTCGAGCACTTTGACAAATCCCGAAGCTGATATTGTCTTTCGGTATATGGGTCGTTCGTTGAGGGCATCGAGGATATTCTTGAGGCCCTTCGTCACGATGCCCGACTGCAGACTCTGGTTTTTCCACTCGGGGTTGCCCTTGCGGGCGGGATCCTCTACTATCTCCTCATAGACCCATGCTTCATCTATGCTCCGGCGGTGGACCTCTCGGATAAGATAGACACGGAGATCAGTCAATCCAGCCAAGGCCTGGAGGACCGAGTTGATGAAGCAGTCGTTGGCCGGATTTAAGAGACCGACAACGCCCTTTTTCCTTGCCGAGTTGGAGTCGCTGTCGATGAGGTAGGTGGGCGCAAAGACGTAAACGAGCGTTATGGCAGCCAGAGAAGCGCCGGCGGCATAGGTAGCAATGGTAAGAGGTTTGTCGGGCATGCTCGCGGGCGACGTGGAGGGAGAGGGAGAGGGCGTGAGAGGACGGGGAGTCGGGGAGGGAGTGTAGGAGACGTCAGGCTCGAACTACTCAGTACTAGTAGAGTGTAACGGCGGTGGAGAGACGGGGCCCGGTATTCATAGTCGCATGGCTTGCTTATCCATCGGCGGATCGTTCGGGGCGATCAGAACCTATGTCGGCGAGGGCCGGAGAACGCTAGGCCAGGCAAGGCACCAAACCGTCCTTTCAAGTATATAGCAGCAGTATACCGCGATTCAGACACCAAACAAACGTAGACGCAGACAGACCACAGTTCCCGTGCTGGTTCTCACAGGAGGAACTGGAGCGTCTTCTTTGTTAGTGATGTTGAAAGCGTTGCATGCACGCAAATAAGTTCTTCACAGCCGGGCGTACAACATATTCATCAGTAAGGGTGAGTGTATGTCAGTACTGTTGAGTGAAGTCAACGTGAGCCGGGCAGCACAATGATGTTTAGAACAAAGTAAGCAAGGATGACGCCCAGTGAAAGGAAGGAAATTGAGTATCTGAGAAGACAACAAGTTCTAAGAGATATGACTCAGCCGCTCTCTTCTTAGAGTGGGAGGAGGAAACTACTTAGGGTATGCACGCTACCGAGTAGCTAGGGTAAGAGGTAGATACTTATGCAGGCGATATATGTACGATGATGGCTCTTCAGGGAAGGTGTTGCCTGGGTATATCCATTGGTGGCAGGAGTAATTTGAAATGTATGGCTCCGCGGGCGTTGTATGAGTAAGGTAATGAGCCTGTAGATAAGCAGCAGCGGTTGTTTGGTCGGTACCTACACTAGGAAAGACCCCGAGAACCCCGGATAGGGCTGGGATAATACAGTAACTACTTATGGAGCCGAGCACATGTCCACTACCTAGGTAGTGGCATCCCTGGCCACGCCACATGGTGCGCCTTGTCTCCTAAATTCACAAGCTATTTAGGGTAATTATGTCCCTAAACTGCCGGTAGCCGCCGAATCCAAAATACTGTATGTACACTGTGTATTCCCTAAAACCGCAGAGCGTAGAGTGCATGAGTAGTATATCTATACCATCGATGTCAACTTATATAAAATACTACAAGTCCTTTATTGGTATGTCAAATCCCCTATTCACCTAGGTATATAATTACGGCTTATACAACTCATTACGACTTACCATGTAGGCAGCCTTATGACCATGGTTCAACTTTAACTGGATGTAGTAAACCAGCTATCATATATGAGAATCAAGGATACAGTGCAAAGCATTATATATGACCAATTACATGACACTATGTTTCAGAAACCACTCAAGTATTCAGATTCCTGTGTTTGTCGCAACTTTGGACTACCTGACTACTGCCTAGGAAACGTGCCCTTGAGTAAAGAGTCGTAATAGTTGAAGTACCTACCTCGCTAGCCCAGGCACTGGTATACGTGGGGGCACTGCTCAGGTACCTGGATCAGTGTATCCAATAGTGAAGTCCTTCAAGACAGGACTTAGGATCTCATGATCTTCTAGAAACAAGCAGCTTGCCATGCCTGTTTACTCCAAGTTTCCCTTTATCCATATTGTATGATGAGGTCACTAGTTCTGCACGAACTCAAGAGTCTATGTACGCTTATCAATTGAGACGCCAACTATGTAAATACGTAGCTATGGACGACAGCAAATACAATATCTCAGCTTCCACAACTCAGCCACACCTGGGGAAAAAGGAATGTCTACCAATCCTCACGGAACGACCTGGAAGCGATACTGGTTCTTCTTTTAAGAGATGCCACAATCAAGTCTACACATTCAAATAGTTCATAATGAGTTCGACACAGCATTTATCTCGCTAGAGAGGCCTTGGTTTGGATAAGTGCTTCATACCTCATCATCCGTGATGTTATGCTTATCGAGTACCAGCCGCCGGTGGAGTCTCGCAAATAGAGATTTAATTAAGATTAAACTTATCACAGCTTATCGCGTTCTCTTCCCATGCAACAATAATGCTGTAGGTTATCTGCACAGACAGATGATAGACAAAAAAACAATTACCTGGAGCAGTTGGGAAGAGTTGCAGAGTGATAAGATAAATAACGTGCCATTTAGTGCAGCTCAAGGGCTGCATGTCCTAATAGGTAAGTAGTGAGCGCCAAGAAGTAAAAAACGCCGATCTTTTGATGGAGGGGCAGCCGAAATAAACCCCGCGACGGATCGATACCGATTAACGGACTTGCGAATTGTTAGCACGTGGAAGGAGCTATTTGCTTCGGTTTGTCCATCTTTTATCGTGGGTCTCTTGGGTCCCCTGGGTGTCTGGCGATATTATTTCCCTCTCTATATTCTACTCATATTTCTTCAGAATTTTGCAAGCGACGACGGGCCTTTCTATTGCCTTCCTTTTTACTGCGTCGGATCTTGTATGGAGCGCAAATAGACCCGGCCTGTGACGTCACTCGTCTTCTCAAAATCTGAAGCTCTCATTCCCAACAAGCGATCGATAGGCGACGGTAGAGAAATTATCAGGATTTTCACTCTCTCCAAAATAAGATAGACCAGTTACGCGATAGTGCGACTGACATTCATTATGGCTGCTCCCACTCACTCGCTTCCTGCCCTACGCACGAAGCCCAAGGCCATCTTCTTCACCGACTTCGATGGAACAATCACTCTCCAAGACAGCAATGACTGGATGACAGACAACCTGGGGTTCGGCGTCGAGCTGCGGAGGAAAGGAAACAAGGATGTTCTTCACAACGGGCGTCCTTTCCGTGATGCTTTCCAGGAGATGCTTGACAGTGTCACCACGCCATTCGATCAATGCATTAAGCTATTACTGGAAAATGTCAAGCTAGACCCTGCTTTCAAAGAGTTTGCGGCTTGGGTGTGTATAATATCTCATCATCTTCATACGTTTTAGGATTGTGGCCAAGTCATATGCCTCTCTTCCTTGTCACAAGGAGATTACTTCAGCTATATAAAGCTGCTGATAAATGCAATGAGAGAACTCGAAAAACGGAAAAGCTGACGAGTCCTATAATAGTGCCGAGAAAACAATGTACCTATCGTTGTTCTCAGCGGTGGCATGCAACCCGTAATCAGAGCCTTGCTAGCTCACCTTGTCGGCGAAGAGGAGGCTGCGGTTATGCAAATCGTGAGCAACGATGTAAAGCCTCGGCCGGGTAAGAGCATTAACGACGAGAACGGATGGGATATTCAATATCACGATGAAAGGTAACGTAAAACTATCTACATTGATTTCAGCTCACCACAATTCAATTCGAAGCGCTAGCTAATCTTAAGGATAGTTCATTCGGCCACGACAAGAGCCTCGAGATTCGGCCTTACGCCGCTCTCGCCGACCGGCCCATCATGTTTTATGCTGGAGATGGCGTCTCGGATCTCTCCGCAGCTAAGGAGACAGATCTGCTGTTCGCGAAGGAAGGCCGAGGTAAGCTACTCTTTAACACTCGGAATGATGGCCCAGGACTAAAGCAAGGCAGACCTCGTCACTTATTGCGAAAAGGAAAACGTTCCTTTCACAGTATTCCGCGATTTCTCAGACATCTACAAGGTAGTCGCCGACGTCGTCGACGGCAAGATCAGCGTCCAACAAGCAGCTGTTGGCAAGAAATGAACATAGAGGAGAAGGGTCAATCTAAGAATTACATATCTGAATTCACGAGAATGGATAGAGGCATCATGACATAGATGAGCACAGCATCAGGCGTACTAGATCAGAAGCTAGATGGATAGATAGATGGATAGATTTCTCTCATAGACTTTCCTATCAAGCCTTTAAAGCGGGCGTACTTACAACTAGACGGTTCCAAACGACCAATCTATTTTCTAGTTTAGATTATTCATATTCTTAGTATCCCATTACGTGAGCCATCTTTGGCCAAATCAAGGACTTCCTTGTTTACTCCGTTCTCTTCCTAGTCTCCGGTAAGACAAACCAACAGACGAGCATAGAAGCAAACAACCCGATCGCAATAGGATGAAGAACAAACGTCCCAACAGCCTGCGCCAGCAACCCCGTAGTAAACGGCGCAACGGCGCCACCAGAACTACCAAACGCACTAATAACCCCCAGCCCGCTAACCTGCTCCTGCCGCGACAGGTTACGCATAAACACAGTCGCAGAGCAAGGGTAGATGGGTCCCAGCAAAAGACCCACGATAGCGAGCGACACGGCCTCCCCGATGATGTTGGGCAGCAGCCACACGAGCAGCTGGAAGACGGTCGCGCCGGTCGTGAGCACATACACGAAGCGCTTCTCGCCTATGCGTGCGCCTATGGGTGACAGCGCGAACCGCCCCAGCGTTATGCCGCCCCAGAAACCGGAGGTCACGTTGCCCACGGCCGAGGGACTCCCCTTGCGCGCCGCGATCAGGAAGGAGATGACCCACCCTGAGATGGACACCTCGGCGCCCTGGTACGCGAAGATGAAGGTCGCGCCTAGCAGGACTATGCGCGGCGACTTGAAGGCGCGCAGCATTGCCGAGAGCGGCGCAGATGGCGCCGTCGTCTGGCCGCCGGTTGCGGATGAGGTGGTGGTTAGGATCGGGGGATCGGTCGCTGCTGTTTCGCGCTCGTAGTTCCAGAATGACCAGAGGATGAAGGCCGCATTGGCCGTCGCGATGGAGATTGTGAGCAGGTAGTACCTGTTCCAGGCATCTGTGCCGTGCGTAGACACGATGCTCGTGGCGATCAGCGGACCGACGGTGCCCCCTATGCCGTAGCTGCCGTGAAGAAAGCCTAGGAGAACCGTGCCGTTCTTCAAATTGGCCGTGAATACCTGAATGGCATGGTCAGCACTGCTCAAACGGAATCCCAAGGCTGTGATGACGGGAACAGCATACATTAGCCATGGCGAGGGTCGTGGCAGTCCCAAAGCCGAGGAAGAAGTACCCCACGACGACGGCAGGAAAGGGCGCCAGCGCCACCAAGGGGATCAAGCCCACCGCGACGAAAATGTGCGCCAGCGAGCAGGCTTTGGCCCGCCCTAGACGCAAGCGGAGGGCGTCGACGAAAGGCGCCGCGATGATGAAACCCAACGCATTGCCAATGAAGATGAGGGAGACGATGGCGTATCCGATGTTATAATGCCTATGACAGAGCCTGTGAGTACGGTGTAGTGGTGACATGCAGCCAGCGCGGGGAAACTCACTTCTCGATATACGGTATCAGAGCACCGTTCGCGGAGTCAATCAGACCAGCAAGCAGGACTTGGACACAGCACGCGGCATATCTGAATTTGTTCATCGGCGGATCCGTGAGGCTCGGCAGGACCTCAAAGGTATTCAGAGGATCATCGAGCTGCTCTGAGACGCCGGGCGTGTTGGGCGTGCTCATCTCTAGATCCCGCGGCGTGCATACACCCGACGGGGTGGGCGCCGCCGACGGTTTGGTCAGGGGCCTCAGCTCAACGTCGTCATCACGTTGGGGAACAGCGGGATAGGTCCTCGAAACGGCTCTCTGCGGAGCTTGGGGAAGCGAATTGGACTCGACCTGGACGAGAGCTTGAAATAGTGTCGATGCCTCCATCTTTAACAGAAGGCCGTGTACACTTATGCTGCCACGTCGGACAGAGTTGCGGAAATTTATGGACTAATTGTAGTATATAGCTATAGGTTATCTTAGGTACCTATGTCTATTCTAACTAAGTGTGAAAATCAGACGGACAAGGAAAGGAGTAAAGAAAGAGAGAAGAGAGGCTGGGGGAGATAAGAATAAATGCATGAATGGATAGACTAATACAAGACTGTGTGAAAGTAAGATTTCTAAGCCCTCGTATACCCCCTTGCTCAATGACTTCAAGCGTCCACCGACCGACCGGAGGCGGCGGGGGGGGAAAAGGTTAGAGCGGGCGTTCACGGTGTTTCCCGCCCGTAATAATAAAGGGACAGAGCGAAGCCGCGTATCAATGCAAGTGACGAGGGGTCTAGACCGGAGTGAGGTTCAACGGCCCGGGCTGTACCCGGCCGTCCTATCGACCAGTCGCAAGGGCAGGATAGGATCGCGGCGCTGCACATTGATAAAAGATTGAATCATTGTTCCCCATCAGCCACCCACTCCACCGTGATAACAGATGACGATGTCGGCCATCGCAAGGTTTGCGTGACGTTTAGAGATTTTTCTTTTTCTCGTTATACGAACAGCCCGAAATCCTTGTTCTTTGTGGGGGAGAGGCGGGGGAATCCCACATTGATCGGACCTACGCCGCGCTTACGCTGCTTCTGGGTCATACAATTGGTGCCATGACCAGAGGAGGCATATGAGTGAGGTGGAGTTCGATTCCCACTAGCTCTATATGGTTATTCGCCACTGGCTCATCTCATACATCGAGCTGGGGCGAAGGAGAGTTTAGTCGACTAATGAGGAAGCTCCGCTATCTGCTAAGATTGATTGAGCCTTTGTAAGCTGCACTTCGCTGAACCTCGCTGAACCAAATGCTTCACTTTCACCTAGTAGTGGCATGTTATCTAACGCTTTCGTAAAACCATTTGACAGTAACCATGATTAGCGCTACATACTTCATCGGAGACACATCGCAGGACCATCTGCTAGAATGTGTCATATTCAACTGAGGCTCTTACTTTGCCGGGCTATGAAGTGCTAGAAACATGCAGACTCTTACATGGCTTTCTTTAGAAAGAAACAGAGGAGGGGTGAATGGCCTTACAGGTCTCTCCCACTATGTTCGCCGTTCTTTATGAAACTTCGTCAGATTTCTCAGCTTTTTTCTTAAACACTCGCATATTCTCGCTTTTTGAATTCTACACAATTAATTTTATGGTATCAGGATGAACTTTCCAATCGAAACCAAGCATAAAATAAGTTGCCCCTTAACCGCACGTATTTGCGCTGTTCCTCGCTCATCACCAGACAATCACATACGCATCGACACTCGTTCACGCAAATTTCAAGTATGTGTCATCAAATACGTGTATTTCAATGAAAATATGCGAGCAAGCAACTGCTACTTATTATTGCACATCTGCTTCGAGCAGATTCTCTCGGTGTGCTCGTCGCTTGCCTTACTGATATCGCGACGGCCTCAGTTTAACCTAAGTCGATCTTTATGATGATTAGACAAGCCGTATTCGAATGTTCAAGCAGACTGGTAGACGATGAACGAACTCTTAGGCGAAACAAGTCTCACGAAACTTTTAGCTAAACCCCATTGTCACAGTTATGCGAAATTAGACACCTCCTAGACTTACTGAAAAGAGAGAATTGTGTTTTTATAACTTATGGTGTGTATAGTACTAGGGGCCAGAGTGCAACGTCGGATTTAGCACTGAAGCACTGATTGAATGCCGATTTTGGAGCTACCTCGGTAGTTTGGAGCTGAAAACCTTCACCATCCAGGGCAGGTAGACGTTTCAGCCGCTCCCCGCCGACATCTTCGTCCGTGAGGACGCAAAGCGGGCGCCGACACAGAGCACACTTCAGTACATTAGAGTTGTTAAATTTGCATATCCGCCTAGAATGCGCGTTTAGAATGTCGTTCTTTGTTTCTTCAATTGTTTGGGCGATTGTCACGCTCCTGATACGCATGGCTCTACGACCTCCCTTGGATAATAAGAAACGGCTGGATTTCTTCATATACTTCGTCGCACTCCGTTGGACGCACTGGTCCGGTGCTGAGATACGACCCCTCACCTTTTGGGTGTTATCGGCTCTCATCTGGTCGCGAAGTCCCAGTACCCTCAACACGGTTGTCTGGAGACTGCATCTCGTCCTAGGCACGCAGATTGGGCCCGATGGGGTTCATTTCCCTGGGTTCACGTTGAGCCCGAAATGGTCGGCTTTCATTATATACGGATGGATGGCCCTGGGGTTAGCTTTGTACTGCGTTGCAGTTGGTATCATGGCAATGGCTGTTATGGTATATAGCCTGCGTCATTTTGTGTATCCCTTCAACGAGCACTTTGATTTGAGTTGGGTATTTGCCTGGTGGCTTCTCTACACCGCTTTACTGTTCGCACTGGCACCTGGCATGTCCTTGTATTGGTATGGAATGTGGTACGGCATCATGGGTGCAACAGCATTAGGCATACGCCCGGACCAGTCCGAAACGCGCTTCGTCTTGTGGGCGACTGTCATCATCGCATTGCGGGCCATAATCTATACGATCTATGCAAGTTGGCTGACAAGAGACCTATTATATCCCGCCCTTTTCTCTTCCAACTTCTTCGTCAACAAGTGGAGGGTGAGTAACTCGGTATGGTATCCTCTTAGTTCGAGAGATCCCAGGTTTCAAGGCCATTCATACCTTTGCGAGAAGTGCGATCAGCTTACTAAAGGTTCCAATCTAATTATGGGGTCATCGTCATACTTCACGAAGTTAGTGGAATGGCACTCATATTGGAGCAGAAAAGAGTTGTGCGCTAGGTTTGGAGTTGATACCTCTATCAATCAACCAAGCATCACTGGCAGCGAGCCTGACATGAAACATTGTGGACTGTGCTCTCTAATATGGCACTCAATGAGTCTAAGACGTCGGGACAATATCATCGCAAGTACGGAAATTAGCAACGGCGTGCGTAACATCACAACATCTGACTTGCCCTTGCCCACGAATACCGGTGACGAACTAAGGGTGAAGGTTTGGGAGGAGCGGCCACTGTCGCCACATACATACGCGCAACTGTACTGGAGTGATATTGCGATTGGCGCACGCCTTTTACTTCATAGGCAGAAATTATTTACAGATCGTAAGTGACACATGAGCCCAGAGGAAATAGCAGGATTATTGTAATAGGACACATATCTGACATTAAGGTAGCATCACCAGCTGTTGACCAAACTCGGACAAGTTCTGCTCACCATTTCCAACAGGCCAAAGAATGGATAAGACTCTGTAGGGAGAACCACACACTCTGTAATAGCATGAATAGGAGGGATCTAGAACTTCCGGCGCGCTTCTTGTACGTATCGGCAGGAAGGGATTAGCAACCCGGAAATCCGCCAGCAATACTCAAGTTGGTTTGTACAGATGACTTAGACAAGCGTCCCGAGTATGTAGCTTTCAGCCATTGCTGGGGTTCCCCAGAAACCATGAAGTTCAAACTTCTGGAAAGTAACATCGAGCAGTGTTACAAGGGGATCGATTTTACATGCCTGTCGCAAAACATGCAAGACGCCATAACCACGACGCTCAGTCTCGGCACATTCTCATATATCTGGATTGACTCCTTGTGTATAATTCAAAAAGACGAGCGGGGGCTCAACGGGGACGGGGCCTGGAAACGTGACTGGGAGATCGAAGCGAAGAAGATGGGTGGCGTGTATTCGGGCGCTGCGCTAACCATAGCGTCGACGGGCTCGACTTGCAGCGATGGAGGATGCTTCCATACGCGGAGAACGCAGAGTCTTCGACCGGTTAAGATCGTGCCTCAAGTCGCACATCGCCAGACGCTGACTGGATATTTGCGCGACAGGACGACATCTTCGACTTTGAACGCAACGTGAACCTTGCGCCTTTGAACACGCGTGGCTGGGTAACGCAGGAGCGACTGTTATCTCGCCGCATCTTGCATTTCGGCGCTGAGATGATCTACTGGGAATGCTGCGGGCGCTCGGCGTCCGAATTTAACCCCCACGGTTACGTATACAAGTCATATCCCGAGGACTTCAGTGACTGGTATGCACCCAGTCCAGGAAATATTGAGACTCGTCGAGACGTTGAGCGTGCAGAAAGAGAAGGGCGCGGTTTCTCATGGGCAAGCTCAGAGTCTGTGCGTCGGCGTCCACCACCACCAATCATGGTCGACCCCGATAGCGATGCTGGTACACTTACCACAAAAGCCGGGATGTGGCAGCGTAGAAGAGGGTTCTGGAAAGATGTTCTGAAACGAGCCGACGAGCCATGGTCAGAAGATGAGAAGACCAACGAGCAAGGACGTCGTGACCGCGCCGGATTCAGAGCTATATTCGAAACACTGCGCTCTGAACAACAACGGCACGAGCAGAACCCCTACACATGGGCGATGCAAAATAGCTCCGGTGTTAAGAAGGAGGTCCCTCGGCAGATGAAAGGACCCTTAGTGGGCACACAGAGCTTCAGTCAGATGTGGTATGATGTCGTGGAGTTGTACTCTCGTGGCAAGCTGACGGTGCCTACCGACAAGCTCATTGCACTGAAGGGTATTCAGGAGGAGATTGCGTACGCGACAGGCTTTACTTACATGTATGGGCTGTGGCGTGAGAGTCTTGTCACAGATATGTTGTGGTTTGCGATCGAAGGCCCTGGAAGGCGCTTACGAACTGTTCAAGGTGTCTCTGTGGCGCCTACGTGGTCGTGGGCTTCTATCGATGCCCCTGTGGCCCTGGATCTCCTACCCGAGAATTCGCGAGCAAGCATCAAATTGAAGCAGCAACTGGTAAGCATCTTGGATGTGCACGTTAGTGGCGATGCCTATACTACGATAGACGCCACCCAGCAACGAGGGACGAATATTGAGCTTCGCGGCTGCATATTTCCGATTTCGCGACCATCACCGGACGTGGAATCCAATGTCGATGTCTGGGAGATTGATATCATCGGGGCGAAGACTATAGCTGCAAAAGTGTTCTTTGACACTGATGCCCAAGACACTTTGTTGGAATCGAGTTTCGTGTGCGTGCCGTTCCTTATTCTTGAGCGGGAGAAACCAGGCTCATTCACGCGGTCTGTCAGTGACGACATCCAAGGTCTGGTACTGCGGCTCGAAAGGATAAGCGGCGGCTATAAGAGCCACGACGTGTATGAGCGCGTCGGGTATTTCACTACCAGCTATTTGCCGAAGTCTCGAGACTTTGCTCAAGTCCAGGCTGCATTGAAAGCTCATGAACAGAAGGCGTTTTGCCTGACAGGATAACCTGCGAAAAGTGGTAATAGAGGCGCGGACAGATCTACGTAACAATAGCACAGTAATGACGATACGAGGCTTGGGTACCAAACCGCTATAATCACTACCAAAACAGGGTGTTCCACCAGTAAGCCTCTACACTTGGTACTCCCAGTAGGTATCTAACATATGTAGATCTCAAGAGGGTGCTTAGGCACCCGATCAGTCCCCTGTCAAAAAAATAACCACACACATTCTATGGCCGTTGGGTGGGAAGTGTGTGGTTATTTTTTTGACAGGGGACTGCCCGATGTCATATTTGTGAATAGTTCCACAATCTCTCGAGTAGTGTATTAATCGACAACCGGGAGACTGTGCAGAAGGTGTAAGACCGCAGGGTAAGATGACTATGCACCCTGAAATAGTACTAATAAACAAAACGCGCCCGTCCGATGTAAGCATTGTAATGGTACAGCGCGTTCTTCGTTCACCTGACGTCATGTCTCTTCCGACGGTGTTAATCATTGCAGAACAACGCGTAGGAGACCCATCTATAAAAAGGTCGCAATCAACAAAGATATCTGTCGTTGCTTGTTGAATAAACCTTTTTTTTTTCGCGATCGTGTTAGTCACAATGCCTAGAAAAGCGCCAACGGAAGGTGACCTAGCACCCAAAAGAGGAGCTAAGAGGCAGTCCACTAATGCTACCGAAGCCGAAGGTAGTAAAAGAACCAAGAAATCCAAGCTCGCAGAACCGGACGACTCGAGAAAGCCGCGACTAACGACGCCTGACCTCGAATTTGACTATGACCGAAGCCAATTGAGGGATCCTCGACCAACGCCCGGACGCATTCGGCGACCGCGGCTTGACGAGCTGGAATTGACGGACGAGCTTAGGCAGAGATTCTCCATGCCCGGACCGGAGCGACCGAAGGGGAGACTCGATGCCTTCCAGAAGGGTCCTCTGTACAAAGAGCAAACCTTGCTGGATCCTTCGAAAATGCATCACGACCTACATGTCTGTTACAAGAAAGGTCCCCGTGGCCGACCGACTTACGACACCGCGGGCTTTCAGCTAGACTTCAAGAAAGTGGCTGAGTGGATGAAACCAAAACCCTATGACAAGTCGCGCATGGTCGGGACCATGGAGAGATCTATGGCCAGGAGAAAGCGCGTAGAGCGGGAGGTTTTGGAAATCTTCTTCGTCGACGGGGACGGGCTGGACTCGAATGGTACATTCGTCATGCAGTGTGTCAAAGATCACATTTCGAAAGACCTCGGCGTTCCTTGGCACCAGATCGATGCCAAGCGTGCGCGCGAGTGGCAGGAACGGGGATTCGAGAAAAAGAAGTTGTCTGAATGGTGGCAGCAACCGAATGAGGAAGAGAAGAAGCGCATGATGAAGATGGAGATCGGTTCAAAGTTGCGGAAAGACTTGTAGTATGGCTATATTGTGAGCTCTATCTCGGTGCTTCAGACGATGCAACAAAGACACAATAGTATCTGCATAGTCAAGTCTATGAGTAGTGTACTCTGATGATGTTAAATGCCAATCGATCAGTCAACCTTACCTCGCCTTTAGATGCTCTCTTTTCCGGTATGGACAGTTTCGTGAAATGGGATGGTTGTGAAAGAAATATAAACTTCTGTAAATTGCTTGGAGTGCCCCGATGGCTGCTAGCGCTGTTGTAGCTACCTAATCTACCTAAGGCACCACTAAGATAGCTGGCTACCACTAAACGAACCAGCGAGCTGAACCGTAGAACTTGATGGGCGAAAATGGCTAACACAATAGGACCGGGTCAGAGATTATTAGCCTCACTTAAACTTGTAGAGCAATATGAAAGAGTCACACTAACCTCCTCACTTCACTTCGTTAGATGCCTCTTCTCGAAGTCTTGGCGTCATGTCCTTTACCACATATATCTGGCCATAGATATCGGTGACATCGCAAAAGAGTTTGACAGCGACATAAACATCTTCGTTCACAATCTCTTTGAGTTCACGAAGAGAATTCAGCATGCAGCGTCGCTCAAACTCGGCGATGAATAAGAGGCGCTTTTCGGGCTCCGCATGACCGGCCACTGATCCAGTCGCGCCTTGCTGATTAAGGAAAGCCCCGTTCCCACTGACGCCGTTGAGTGTTTCGGACTCAGTTCGAATTTCCTCAAAGTTGAGCGAATTGACGTTATATTCGGCTGCATCCCTAGCTCTAGAACCCCAGTCGTTATATGTTCGGCATAATGCGGCAAGGTGTTGGCTGACCATTTGCGCAACGTATAGAGCCTCTGTGCTTATTGGCTGTAGAGGGCTACTTCGACCCTCAATGAGACATAGGTAGTAAGTCATTCCAAATGGTCCGCCAGTGTGGTCAGCAGACGTATTTCGAAGCCAGCTGAAGACTGAACCGTGAACAGATTCAATCGTCTTCATCTCTTTCCTTCTAAGAAGCCGGTTGTCCTTAACTTGTCTGAGGTGTGCTCTGAAGAAGCGCTTGATATCCGATCGGAGTTGTCGTTGAAGCACTTGACGGGCACTAACCACGAGAGGTTGCTGTAGAATAAATTGCACGTACTGTCTGAGGACGCCTATAATTGCTAAAAGACTCCCGTGGGGAGTTTCCTTCCCAGAAAGAGGCATATCATGGTTGGCCGTGTAGTTGTCGGCCTCCGCTGTTACGCGCTCTGAACACAAGTCCTCAAGTGCGTCATCCAGCTTGCGCATGTCTCTATCATCCAGGCGTATGACTGTAGCTTCCATGAACTCATCGACTTGATAGATAGTAACTGCAAGGACCATCATATCTAGAAGCTCTTGGTTCCGGAGTTTAAGGGACTCTAACAATCTAGATGCTGCCCACGTGAAGGGAACTAGGTTAAGATAGGTCTCCTTTCGCATGTTTTCGCGTGGGAAAATACGAGGCATCCTGTCCCTGACTATACTGGAGAAGATATCGCCTTGCAAGAGACATGATCGGACTTCCCAAGTCTCAGCGCCTTGTAGGAGTGGAAGAGTTCGAGCCAGCTTGAAAAGCTTATCCGACGAGCTCGAAAGGCCGCCACGACCGATTCTATCTGCTCCAGGGCCCTTCGATGCTGATTGATTCAGAGCACCCAAAAGGTAAGCTCCAGAGAGAATCCCAGAACTGTGAGGGGCTTCTCCAATCCACACATCCTTTGGGAGATAGGAGTCGGTATGCTTGCGGCGGAAAAAATCGACGCTTCGGTCCAAAGTGTTCGATATTTCGTCCTCGAAAATGGATGCGAGTCCCAAAGCAGCGATATATTTCAATGTGAGGACTGCGTAAGACGTCTCTTCGAAGTCACTCGTTTCACCCCAAGACCCGTCTTTGTTTTGATTATGAAGTATAGTGGTAAGTGCTTCTATTAGCATTAGACTGATCCTATCATTGGAACTCTCTGGCTGGGGATTCCTGAGATTCCAGTGCGCCACTGCATAGCTGGTCAAAGCCTTAGAAAACAACATGATAGAGTAGAAAGGAGAAACATTCTTTGCCTAATTAGCGCGATATCAATCCATATTGTTTTGAGAGCCAACCTACCCTTCTATTCTTTACTCGATCGTGGCTCTTAGCCCACCAGGTTGAGCATATGGAGGTAATTGCTTGTTGTATTTGTGCACGATAGAGCTCAACTCCATTCTCAACTTGGAGCAAAGCCAGGAGAACCTGACAGTCAGTACTAAATCTGTCGCCGTTATGAATACCGTCAGTCTCAACGTGATGCGGCCCTCCAAAGGTCTTGAGCAGCCTATCTGCAGGAGTATGCCGTCCCAGTAAATTAAGTGCAGTTATAACTGCCGCTGTGACATCTGTATCTGGCTCAATACTTGATGCTACTAACGAGTGTGAGAAAATTGCCGCTTAGATTATCGATGGAATACTATACCAGAACCAAATGCCGTAGTGCCTTGGTCAAGCCACTCTGATAAACCCAGAACAAGGTCCTTATTCTCTCCGATGAATAGTTCTCGCGAGTAGCCAGCCTCTAATAATAATACGATTGCCTTCTCATGCCTCAGTAATAGTCCTAAAGAATACAAAGGTATCAGCATTACTCACCAAAGATACGTCAAAAACATCCTGAGTAGCGGTTGATTCGGTGCTGATACTGGCGGCATGATGGCGGCAATGAGATATCCTTCGCAAGCATTCTCCAGCAATCCGTGATACCGCACTTGTGTCCATTGATAACTACGCACGAAGGCCAAGGTCATTAGTGTAGGACACTACTGTTGAGAATAGCAGCCGGCTATAATGTATAGTAAGAAGATTTAGCAAAGGGCTTAACTGCTAAAGGCACGGTTGATGATGAACGTGTTCGTCTGTCTTCAGGTGTTGGGTTGACAGCAGATGGAATATATTTGCTTTTCTTTGGCTTTCTAACGGTCTCAGCTTATCTAGACTAAATATAGTACCTATCGGTATTAACCGCATACATAATCCACCGCAGGACTCCCGTCAGCGTGATGCAGCTCAAAAGGTATCTGAACCTATGTGACACCAAGAAGGTAGACACATCCCTGTGTACCGGTCAACAGCCAATCAAACATCAGAGTGATCCAGAGCTCATTTGAATGGTTATGCAGGGCGCCGCTAAGCAAACGAACCAACTGGGCCATAAGCTCCTACGGTCACGAGCGTAGAGATCGGAGATAGCTGAGTGAGTAGCAGCAAGTGATCACAAGTCATATCTCGTATTATTAATGGCGGAGACGTGCTGAGGGAAGTCTATAACTAAGTCATCGGTTTATTTCCCAGGACTTGTTCAATGCGCGTGTCAAAATGCGGGGGTACAGCCAGGTCACATCCGTAAGCCCGCAATCAGGAATGATTACTCGTTAAGGACTGCAGCAACGCATGTGTGAAGTAGACGGCCTATAGTGTGAGTAGATCCCATATGATGACTTCCTCCTGTTGCGGACGCCAAAGACAAAGACACAAGCTCCTTGAAACTGCGGATTCCGATATGTTTAGTTAAGAGATCCCGCCTGAGCGATCTCGAAAGCTGTGCCTGGCTCATTGTCAATGCATCGAGGCGGCCCATACACAAAAAGCCACGTCCACACCGTCATCACACCTTTGAGCTGTGCCGTTATACGGCATAGTGGATCAAATCCTCGAACGAGCACTTGTACTGGGATGAGTCTGAATTGCTCATGTTGAAAGCCATATGCATTGCAAAACTGAAGCGACACGGAATCAAGGCGGTAAGGCGGCCGATAGTGTTTATCCTGATAACATACATGCTCCATTTCCACGTATGATTGATCACGAGATGAGAGACTTCTGGGCAAGGTATCCAATCAAGAAGACACCTAGTTCGTCGTTCCTGAGGATGTTCAGATTTATGTAGAATAGTTCGAATTCAGTCCTGTTCAGCTTTCGGGATAGCTCTTCGCATCGCTCACTGGTTACTTACGGTACCGAGGTGAAATTCGGCGACTTTCTTTCTAAAGAGTGTATATAGGCTAGATATATTATCTTCTAACTAGTATTGCATATTTATTTTTCTACTAAATTCAAGAAAAGTGTAATCTACGTTTAGGAGGCTGTACATGGGTACCCAGACAAGCCATCAAGCGAAGTGTAAAATCAGAAATCAACCTGGCACGCTCCATAGAGAGCCGTGCTCTCCAAGTTTGAAACGCACTGCCACTTGGAGACAGGTTTTCAACTGTGCATGACTCATTGCGCATCCTTTTTCATACCCTCCAAGACCCAACCAGTGCGGCCCCTCATCATCTCCTCAGCCTCTTCCTCTGACATTTCGTTGAGCTTAATGTGATAGTGAGGTCCAGGGACGTTGCGACCCTTCTCGAATCCGGGGCGAGCAAGCAGCTTAGCCATCCACTTTTGGACGTTAGGGAACTCATCCATAGTCTTCAGACCACAAGACTCTACGAAACAATGTCAGCAGAGTGAGCCTTGCCATGCCCGACCGAACAATGGAAGAAAGACTTACTCCAAGCTTGAGCCCAGGGCCAGACGGCAATGTCAGCAATGGTGACGCGATCTCCAACAATATACCCGTGAGGGCTGTTCGACAGCTGGGTGTCTAGGACACGGTAAAGACGGCGGCACTCATTTACATAGCGGCTGAGAGAGTACTCGTATTTCTCGGGAGCGGCGCCGAAGAAGTGGTTCGCCTGTCCTTGCATGGGCCCAATACCACCCATCTGCCACATAAGCCAGCTCACAGACTCCCAATACTCCTGAGAGGCGAAAGGGTACGAGATCTTATGGTCCTTGTCGTATCGAGAGACAATGTATAACAGAATGGCACCGGATTCAAAGATCCTGACCTCCTTGCCGTTCTCTAGCTTGTCGGTCAAAGCCGGAATACGACCGTTGGGGTTGATCTCGAGGTACCATGGCTCCTTATGCTCGTGCTCAAACAGCTTCATAGAGCGGACCTGGGAAGAAAAATTAATGTAAGCACCTCGCAGTGTAGTTACGAGAATTTTTAATTGAATACCTTATAAGAAAGTCCGAGCTTCTCGAGCACAATGGAAGACTTCAGGCCATTAGGAGTGCCCTCGGTGTAAAGAGTGATGTCAGTCTGAGTGGCCATCTTAGAAATAGCGAAAGGGTAAATGCGTCTCGGTAAGGGTCAGGTGTGAATATTGATTTGAACTGTGAAATATGTTTATAAAGCATGTGGAAATGGATCAATTTATAGCAATTTGTACAGGGCAAGGCCCGAGCCTCTTGATGATTGACATGCGAGGTCACACATTCAAGTTTACGCAGATCCTGCTAGATATTCACCTGATTAGAAATCTAGAATTGGTACCAGATTAGAAATCAAAGCAATAAAGAAAGGCACGAGTCGTGTTTCTGGTCGTATTGCTGCTCTCCTCATCGAACGAATATTCGACCGTGGAGCTGACTATACGTGGTACACTTATCAAGTTCTCAGCATCTCCAAGTACCCGCCACACCTACTAAGTCATGTGGGTCATTCCTCATTCCTCATCTGGGAGACCTATTTCCTTTTTAGATCCCGGCACTAGGCTAGTGAGAAAAGTAGGCATTCTCAATGACTCCCTACCTTTTACCGCGATGAAATTCGTGATACCATGATGGTTTAATCTCCGTCTACGCCGGCTGACAAATTGGGCACAATTTATCTGAATACATAAGTAGGTGATCCGTCTGCCACATAACAGCGGGTTTAGAATCTCATTGATCATTGAGACTTCTTTATCTGTATCTTCGTTACCCTGCCTCTCATGTCTCTATGCTGATCTTCTAGAGCCGGTTAGGTGGGTGTCTATGTCGAAATGTCGGATCGAAGGGTCATTGTAGTCATCAGTGCCACTTCAAACCAGGGGAGTGGCGTTGTTTCTGCTTTGATCAGGGATTCTAGTGCCCAGTGGACCATTCGTGGTGTCACTCGAGACGCGTCCTCTCCTTGGGCAGAGAAATTCGTATCCAGATTTGAAGCTGCTAAGGACCGTGTGAGTCTTATATCTGGGGATGTTTACAGTTCTGAGAGTATGTGAGCCGCACTTTCAGGTGCTTACAGCGTTTTCCTCAATACCAACCAGACGGTTTACGGCAAAACTCTGGTGAAGCCCGAAGAGCAGCGTCAGGAGGTACAACAAGGGAGGATCGTTATTGACGCCGCGAAGCACTCTGGTGTGAAGCATTTCGTGATCAGCAGTCTCCCCGATATGGCCAAGGCCAGTGGAGGCCGTTTCACAGATATTTATCATATGGACCAGAAATACGAGGTTGAGCAATACGCCAGGAACAAGCTTGATAATGT
Organism: Xylaria sp. FL0064; assembly: GCA_022593225.1. Taxonomy (NCBI): domain Eukaryota; kingdom Fungi; phylum Ascomycota; class Sordariomycetes; order Xylariales; family Xylariaceae; genus Xylaria; species Xylaria sp. FL0064. Next base: position 72,346 of record JAJKLE010000044.1, on the reverse strand, counting down.
GACTTCAGTTATTCCAGGTACATTCTCAACTACTTTGATCATAGTCTTCGCTTCGCGTTTGCTGACGTATGAGTAGGATTCTTCTATTCCAATCATTGGTGGCCTCAATACTGCCGGCTTCAAGGTATTTCTGTTCGCCTTCAGCGAAATTCAGTTGTTTCTTGGGTGTCTCTAGACTAGGAATTAACTTGTTCTATCATAGCCGATGGTGTCGTACGGTTTTGCGCTCCCATCCCGGGACCTCGGAAGATGCAGTGGACCGATCCCGCCTATGATGTTGGCGTATTTACTGCCAGTACGTACCTGGCGCCATCTCAAGTCGTGTTTGCCCGCTTCTGTTTGGCAACATTGGACACTAAAGTCAGCTCCATACAGACCGCACTGCTAACAGAATGGGCACAGGAATCTTCAATCTGGGAGTGGGAAAGACTGCGGGCAAGGTGTACCCAGTCCTAAGCCCAAATATCAGTATGGATAACATTGCTGCTACCTTTACACGACTTACGGGGCGAAAGGCAGTCCATAACCCACTTACTACTGCTGAGTGGGCAGACTTGACATCCACTATGCTCGGTCCAGCGTTCAGAGACGACGTCAAACACATGATGGACTGGGTTTGCATGGCTTCTGCGGACAAAATATGCTATGGTGCTCTAGATCTAGAGGAGGACAGGTCGGCCAAGGATCTGGGCGTCACTGCCAGCACCTTCGAGGATTGGATCAAGCGGACAGGATGGACAGGACCAACAGAAGTTCATGAAGGGCCTAAATGATTGGTCAACATCGTAAACTCCCCTAGCGCTGGGCCGCGGGTGGGACCTAGCTGCAGCTTACCAGGGACCTATTACTTAATTTGGAGTAGCTCATCGAAGCGGCAATACTAGTCTCGACTTTACTCTGCCTAAAATGGCCGTGAAAAAAGCCTGTACTGGCCAAGTCTAGGTATGGGCTAAGAAGGCTATACCTAGATCGTAGTAACTTCTATTCCGTACGTGCGCCATATAAACAAGACTTTGTCACTGTGCTCATGAAAAAAATTATTATCAAAAAGATGATTCAAAAGTTACGGTTCTGTTCGTCTTTTTAGCCATAACTTGATATCTGTAGTTCCACAGGAGCTGAGCAAGTAAAGTGTTGTAATCGCGCTACTACATTGAAAGGTGGCCATTATAGCCCCCTTCCATCGCCATTCTAGGTGGGCTATCTAGACTTCAACCTACCTACAAGCGAAAATAGTCTTCATTTATTCTCCAGTTTCTCTTATAGCGCTGTGAAAATAACTCTACATCTAAAGCCTTCCTGGTGCTACTTTCTTCGCTATTCGAAACCATGAACTCATACAAAACGCCACTCTTCGTACACACTGTTGGTCCGACTCACGTCCATGGCCGTGATCATGAAACCAAAACCAAGATTCGTCAGCATATCATGCGCGACATTGGAAGGAAACGCAGGAAGACACCCCAAAACCCCCAGCTTGATATCATACTGGAATTCCCCAACAATAATGACGCCGAACAAGCAGCTCGGCCGGCAATTAGCCGACGCAAGGATGACTCTATAGACAGGCGGCATTTGCCCTCTTTGGTTCGCCCTTTCTGGGACCAGCATCCTTTGGATGTCCTAGAAAGCAAATGGGATATGGACATGTTCTCAGCCTATGGCATAATGTGGATGCTTAATGAGGGGAGAAACCTAGCATCGACAGGTAAGCCTTTAGACTGTCCATTATCAATTATGCCCCTTTACCTGGTACCCCTATATCAGGCCAACTATGGAGGTATTGTAGGACTTCGATTGTCGCATAAAGAGCTTGAATGATCCAGGGGATTGACCTTGAGTTATATACTCAATGGAAGGTCTCACGATGATTTTGCCAAGCGGCGAGCCGTCAAGCGGTATGCTAACACCCTAGCGCCAATGTCCAGACCGCTCTATTGAGAGTTTCATATTCCCATTCGCTTTCCGGAAGTCCGCCTTCCTCCGTCATTATGGGCAGTTGATTACCACACCCGATCGACTCACAGGAGTATCCCACGAAAAGCCCACGAGGTTTAAGGTCATGGCTCTTCAGCGTTCTTTAGGAGCTATCGCATGTATCGAGTCAGGGTTAGCGGGCACCAGCTTGGAAAAGCCATCCACCGAACGTATAATTCTTAGCATCCTCGCCGTCATTTGTTTCAATGTAAGAGCAATCGAGACCATCTCCGCTTTGCTATGAGAAACTCAGGCTGACTCCTACTTTGACTAGTTGATATCTTCTGATCTCGACCAGGCATTAGTCCATATGCGTGGCTTGAGATCGTTCATTGACGCTCGGGACATGAATTTTTATGTGCATGGGAATGACGAAGTCAGACTCATGATTTTTTGGTATGGCATGATGAGGGGATTTTGTTCTATTCACTGTATGATTGGGGGCTCACATTCGGCCACAGGGTCGATGTAACAATATGTCTCCTACGTGATTGCAGTCCGAAATTTCCACTGCCATCAGACCTTATCCCTGTTATACTGCCGGCACTATTCTCACATGAGCTACCATTACCCCTCCGCTCTCCGATAATTTCAGGTCTTGGAAAGGACGGAAACATTGCTCATGTCTTGTCATGCATGATGGATTTGAATGCAATAGCCGCCCTCATCGAATCAGAACTAGCCGTTAGAGGTGATTCTCTATGGGGAGAGTCCATATCATTAGGTCTTTGGCTGAACCCAGTAGCACATCGCTTGCTTGATAGATCTGCGGTCACTGGGAGCTCGTTTCGAACTTCGATGATAGTAGAGGCTTTGTGCCAGGGGGCGCTACTTTGGGTTATCTGGATAAAACGCATGCACAATGCCTATCCTGGCTCTCCCACGGTAATCATCCAGAAGTTACTGAGCCTTTTAATGCAACCTTATTGGACGAACGTCTTGACCGATACAAATCTTTTGTCAGTTCAACTCTGGGTACTTGTTTTATGTGGCATTAATTATGACGGTCCTGCCTCTTCAGTGAATCCCGTGGACATACTTGCTTTACGGATGCGGCAGATGGGATGGAATAACTGGAGCGAAGTGATGATGCATGTGTGCCAAATGCCCTGGACACATGCGTTCGATGTCGCAACTACTTACCTCGGAGAGAGGGTAGAAAGAATCAACTTTCTATCAACGAATTAGGGAGGATATTGCAAGCCAGTAAGTGTACAGGCCTATTGCAGTCGGTTTGCTTAGTCTTAATGCGGGAACATGCATAACGAGAATGAAAAAAGCTTCGGAAGAAACGAATTTGGTATAGTCTCAACGACTTTCCCATGAGTTATATCTTAGCTTAGTGGTCGATCTAAATATTCATTAACTTTGGACGTGAACGAGAACGACTTGCTAATGATTCGATTATTGCGTAGTTCATCGCTCAGCATTCACTTTTACAGCCAATTCTACCTCAATACATGAATCCCTTATAGCACTCTGTATATCCTCCATAGGATAACCAGGCCATTACACTAGAGGTTCTTTACTAACCTTATCTCTAGTAGCAATATCACCAATCTAGTCTACTCAGCATTCGTGGCTGCTCCTCTCCAGAAGAGAGAGCGATTATTACTTCTCGAACAAAGACGTATCCTTTTGTGAAAATCGTTTGGCATAAAGTTAATAACTTTATTGTATTTTTTGTGGTTAAGCGAATGTCCATGTTCCTTCCCTCCCCTAACTCAGGCATTGCAATTATCCTGAAGTGTTCTACCGTCCTTCATCAATCATGTCACCGCCTGGTTGATTTAGCTCCATCTTGCAAAGTGCTTCAAGCGCATCTACTGGAAAAACCAGTTGACCTGGATTCGGCCTACGTCCAGCGAAGCAATGTCGTCAAAGATAGCGGGGGCAACGTCGATACCGCCGGCACCGCAGCCAGGGCACAAGTCAACAACTCGTGCAGCTGTTTGGCGGCCATTGCCCTGGATGGTAATCCATCGTCCGCAGTTAGCTCCGTTGGCGTAATTCGCAGTGTTGAGTGCCACGACTGCATCACCGTCGCCGTCAGTCTCGCCACAAGCACCGAGGCCCTAAAACGATGCCAAATACTGTTAGATACTGGAATTTGACAGTCATACTGTGAAGGCACACGCCTTTTCAGAACCGACGGGGAGATTTGAGAGAAACATACTGGGTGGTACCAAGTCATATCCCCTGTGGTAGCGGCAACAGCGCTTGTGAAAGCCGCAACAGCAGCAAGAATCATAGCCTTGGAATACATGGTGCTGGGAATGGTGACTTGAGATCTGAGAATCTTTAATAAGATTGATCGTGCGTTGTAGTTTGATGGGAATGATGATGATGTTTCGGTTTGTCTGTCAACGAAGGCACAGGCATACCCTCCCTTTTATACTCAAGAGACTGATGAGTAGAGTCCTTCCGAACCGCCAATGCCTATTGCTATTCTTCCAATTCGAGTCTAGACTTGCGGGGGCTTCCAGACTCTTGGAACCATGACCGAATGACCTATTTCCCGCAGCCTTGTGTATATTGATGTTTGGAACTTAAGCTGATTAAGGCGCATATAAGACGTATTACCTCAGATATTGAGCGCAGTCCATGTACGACATAGCCGGAAAGAAGCAGTATTGGGATGGACTGGCTGCCTCAAGGAGACGCCAAGCAATTATTCCCGTTCAAATAGAGGCTTTCGAAGCTGACGATACAGGCCTTGACTTGGCCAGGCCTAGTGATGACTCTCAATGTTGACCAGTTTCTATTATTCATCGCGGAACGACGGAATTTCGCTTTCGGAAAGAGCAAAGTTAGCTAAATCTTGGGAGAAGTAGCTCTTGTAGATTACATAGTTCGAAATATCTTACGACTACGAAGGCTTAGGGCTGTAAGCTCAAGGTGTGCGATCCCATAGGACTCCGAGCTATTATCACGCAAGTAATTCTAATACCAGGATCCTACGATGTTCAGCCTTGAGGGCTATCCCGGTTCATGATTGTTATAATGAGCTCCGCTAGATCACAGGAGCGCAGAGCCGCAAGACTTAGACCTTTCCCAGATAATGCAGTTCAGGCGGGTAACAGATGGCGGGTGACAATGAAACTTGTAAAAGAGGCAAAGATTCTACACAGCTCTGTTACACGTTACTTTCTTTTCAGGGGTTTGAAATTAACGTCAGCAAGCCCCGCCGGGCATCCGCAGCCCTGCAAGAGTTTGCGAATGTGTCAGCCCCCCATACGGTTACTAAGTCGCTAACTCGCGTACGAATCTGGAAGAGTTGCTGTGTAAGCGTTGAAGCTAGTCCCCATACAGGTATTGGAATCTAAAAATGGGGTCACGATGCCACGTGCGACTTCTACGGGATAAGAGTTATTCACGTGACCCTGATCTAGACAAAATCAACAACAGTCATTCCATACTGAACAACAAGAAAAGCCCAGGCGTCAGGTTCCGATTTGCTTTGAAAGAAGATTCGAGTTGTTCAATTTTCTTTTAATATAGGATGGAAGTCATATGTAAGTGCCTGTTAATGAACAGGAATAGAGTTGTCCGGCCCTGCGAGAGGAAACTCCGTGGTGATTAGTGGGATCAAGGAAATTGTTAGCCTCAATATTTGCCAAATCAGAACAGACTAAGGACTAAAGGAATAGGCTTCATACATAGGATTGACCTGCTGCTTTGGGCCGAGCACTTCTCACCGCGTTTATGTATGAAAAAGGGAACTCATACGCCGTCTTAGTAAGACGGCTTCTAGCTAAGTCTCATCCGTCCAAAGGCAATTGCGTTACCAATGGTAGTGCTTAGTTGGTCGGCTCATTGCTATACGTCACTCATCCGTTAATTACGATGTATAAAGCTTGAAATTCGTAACAGACTCTATGGCAACACTAAGTAAGCACTGGAATGAGCGGATTACCTGGATTACAACGTGGCCCAATTTTCTTCTTTTCAAGTACAGGTAGACTTCAAAATGATAATGCAGACTCTATCAATTAAAGAAACTGCACATCTGTCGTCTTAAGTAAAACGACTGACTTATTACCGACTGAGTTTATAGGGAGAAGAGGGCAGTGGAGAGGTAACTAACACTACGAGCAGCTTGATTCTTGTGAGAATCATTAATCAAGAAACTATGATCTTCCTTATTGAGCTATTTCCGCGGAGAAGGATGCGCCACTTTAACGTCTCACCTCCCTCTTCTTTCAATGGTTCGGGTTACTGCCCTTATTCATGTTGCAGCGGCTCATCTTGGCTTAAATGCCGGTTTTATCTGGCAATATTGTATCGTCAGCTGAGGTCATGTTTTCGTCGTTGCACAACCCATTCGTTTGACTAGCAGTCGCTTATTCAAGCGTCTCAAGATCGAGGGCAACACTATTGCTACTGTGCTCCAAATGGGTCCCGCAGACAGAGTCTCGAGCGTAGCCGGAAGGAAATATCTCTTGATTCTAGATCTACAGAATTTCCAAGCTATCAGTATGCCGTGCTACCTGGTATTCGCGGAATGAATAGCGACACGTCTCTAACGTCTGAAGCACTAGCGTATCGCCCAAAAATTTGGTGCTCTTATTCATCTTGCACATCAAAAAGCAATAGATCCAAAAGCCTTCGGAGTCCCAGAATTGGTATTTTCCACTTTATCATGACTAGAATCGATGTCTCAGGGCCAAAACTTTCCCCACGCTGGTATATCTGAAGCATATATCTCTATTTAAACTATGCAAGCTTGTCTTCCCAGGAAACGGTAAACCCTGGTCAGTAGTTACAATTATTAAAGGTGATAGCGTAATCAAAAGTCGCGCAGTAGCTGTTCTTTATGCCCCAATTATGGGACCATAGCAGTCTCAGACGTGGTCACGACCAAGTGGAGACTGGCATACTTGTAACTGCCCGCATTCATGTTGCTGAGAGAGACTGTTAACGACTATAGGTGAATGCAGTATGTCAACCATGGACTTACGATAAATGTACTACAACACCGGATGAGCTGTCTATGTAAGTACCTTGAAAATATCCTCCTGGATCGTATCGCAGAGTGCAGTGGTGAAAGAACAGCGTTTGATGCCATCTTTTCCGATTTCCACGACGCCCGCTGCAGGGGAAGCCGATGACTGAACTTCCAATTCTTGGGAAGACTGTGGCACCCAGTACTTTTCACCATACTATTGGTGAAACCCATTATAGATATGACGCCCGATCAGAGATAGCCAATACATTTGCAAGTGCGATTGTACCTGCTGTAGGCCGGGTGTGTGTCAGTATTCTGTAGCGTGGATGAATGAGGTATGGGCCAAGAGAGGAAATATAAGTAATGCGGGCTAGGAAAAAACTCTGCGAGATGAGCTAGTGAAAGACGGCGGAGAATAAATTCAACGGGGCACCGTATCGTAGCCACAGTGGGATGAGGTGATTAAACAGCTGGATGGTGACAGGCTCGGAGACATGTGAGGATTCTAGATGAGCCTTATTAGTGTCTATGGGACTAGGACTCCAGCTGTACAAGGAAAGTCGTCATTACAACAGCGCAAAATCAGTTAGTGATTGGAAGAAGAAGAACAAGAAGAAAAAAGGAAATAGAAAAGAAAAAAGAAGCTGTAGAGAGTGAATGATGAGCACATTCATGATCAGGTCAACAGGTTCGCCGCGTGGTAGCTGAAGGTTGAGATAAGTTAGCTTAGAAATAAAGCCAAAGCTAAGGGTATGAGAGTAGTGAAGTGATCCCCATAGGGGTGGCTCTATAGTTAGGGGTCAGTATTCAGGAGATAAACTACTCTATATTTCTTAAATCTTTTATTTAACTTATATTTGTATATAATAAATAAAAAACCTGATAATTCTAATAAAATAAAATATTATATTATAAAATTCAAGAAAAATTATTTATATAATTAATTATTTATAATTTTCTTTATATTATTTTTATTAATTAAATTTATTTTTAAATTATTTAAATTATTTAAATTATTTTTAATTTTTTTAATTTATTATAAAATTATTATAATTAAATATATATATATATATATAAATTAATTTATAAAATAAATTCTTTTATTATTATTTTTAAATTATTTATTTTAATATTTTTTTATAATTATTTAATTTCTTTTTATATTTTAATATCAATTTTATATTGATTTTTTTTTAATTAATTAACTATATAAATAAAACTTAATTTTATTTTATTATTATTAAAACTATATTAAATAAAAAATTATTATATAATATAAAATTTTTAAATTAAATTATTTTATATTATAATAATATTTCTTTATTATAATAATTATAATTAAAAATTATAGTTTTAATTTTTATTAATTATATTAAATAGTTATATATTATATTAATTTTATTATTAATAATAATATATATAATAAAATAATAATTAAAAAATAAAAGTATTAATATAATATAAATAATTATAAAGAAATTATTATTTATTAAAATATCTATTTATTAAATTTAAGTTTAATTATTTAATTATTTATTTTATTTTAGTTTTATAATTATAAAATTAATCTTTAAGTTTTTAAAAGATATTATAAATATAAAAAAAATATATAATAATTAATATTTGTTAGAATTTTAATTAAATATAAAAGAAGTTTTTTATTACGGACCTCTTATATATCAAAAGATATATAAGACGTACGCTGGGGTTCTTGATTTGCAGGTAACAATAAGACTAACAGCAGGTGGTCCGTAAGGGAGGTTTGCTGGTACTCCCACCACTAGTCTAGTCGCAATAGAGTGGTAGTCGTCAATAGAAATTGAGATAAGATTGATAGCTGAGGAACTCAAACTAAACGAGTGACTAGAACTAGGAACGTCAGACTTATATAGAAAACCCCATTCTCCCCTTTGTCCTTGGATCGCAGGATAGCTCCCCTATCCTCCTATCCCTCTGGATCGCAGGATAGCTCTCCTATCCTCCTATCCCTCTGGATCGTAGGATAGCTCCCCTATCCTCCTATCCATCACGTGACTAATCATGTGACTTCCTATCTCCTGGGCCGTGGCCCGCCTCCAATCCCTTAGCGTATGGCTTTCTCCACTTGGTCTGCTCAGCTGGCCGCTTCCCTGGTCTACTTCGTAACAAAAAAGCATTAAAATTAATAATTAATAAATTATTATTATAAACTTTATATATATTTTAAAAAATATATATAATATTTATAAAGATTTTTAATTTATAAATAATAATAAGATTAATAATAAATGGTTTATAAAAAAAGTTTATTAATATTTTTGTTATTAATTTAATTATAATAAAATAATAATTGTTTATATATAAAATAGAAACTTGTTATAAACTAATAAAAAGGTGGCTAGTTCGACAGGCCAGGCATAAAAAAAAGATATTAAGCTAAATATAAAGAAAAAAAGCCACGATTAAAATAAGTTACATAATTATAAAAATAAACTAATAGGTTTTAGGTTATTAAATTATAATAATAAGTTAATAAACCCTAGATTATTAAATTATAATAATAAGTTAATAAACTTTAAATTATTAAAGAAAATAAACTTAATTTTATTTATATTTTTTATATTTATATAATTTTATAACTTGTTTATATTTAATTATTTATTTAATTTAATTCTTTAATTATTAATTCTATTTTAAATTCTATTTTAATATTTATAAAGATTTAAAAATAATTATTGTATTTAATAATATTAAATATAATAATAAAAATATTAATAAATTTTATAATGTTTTAATAATTTCTAATTATTAAACTTAATATAATATAATTATTAATATACAAAATTAAATAATAATTAATTTATAAAATAGATCTATTAAAGAATATTATAAATATATTTATAAATATTTATTTTATAAATTAAATTAATCAAATAAAATATAAAATTAAAATAGAACTTGAAAAATTTTATACATATTTTAATAAATTCTAAATATTAATATATTTAAATAATAAAGGTTAATTATAATTAATTAATTATTATTAATTAAAGATATTATTATAATATAAATAAATATTAATAATTTAAATAATAGATTAAATAAATAAAAATAATATTAATATTAATATTTTTATTTAAGTTAATTATATTTATTTTAAAAATAATATTTTAAAAAATAATTATATTAATTAAAATAATAATTATAATAATATTATAAAATTAAATAATAATAATAATAATAATTATTTTATCAATACTTGTTCTTATAATATTTTAATTAATAAAATTAATATTAACTTAAACTTTAAATATATTAATTTTCAAACTAGTTAATAAAAATAAAAACTAGAAAAACTAAAAAAGTTAAAGAAATTAAAAAAACTAAAAAAACTAAAAAGATTAAAAAAGTTAAGAAAAGATAAATTACTATTATTATTATGATTTTTAAAACAAGTTATTATGATTAATTTATTAAAAACCAAAGGTTTTAAGCTTATACCTTTTAGGTTATATAATAAGTTTATAAACATAAAAAGATTTTTTATATAAATAAAATTTTATTTAAAATAATATAAATTAATAATTAAAAAAAGATATTAAAAGATTATCATAGTTTTTTAATTTTTAATAATAAAAATATTTAAATAATTTAAATTAATATTAAAAGATTTATTAAAAACTTTTATATTAAATAATATTAAATAAAAAATTGAAAATACTTTTATTAATTATAAAGATTTTAAAAAGTAAATAAAAATATTATTTAAAAATATTAAAAAAATGAAATGTATTAAAAAACAATTTTATTATTTAAAAATTATATTTATAGTTTTATTTATAATATTATGATTTTTATAATAATAATCTAAGCTTAAAGTATTATAATTATTATAATAAATATTTTTATTAATAATTCTTTCTTACTTTTTAATAATAATTAATATAATTTTAAAAATATTATATAAATGTTTAATTTAGTTTTTTTATTTATTTATTTATTTAAAAATAATAAATAATTAAAAATCTTAATTTAATATTTAATTATTTAAAAAAGCTTATTTTAAACTGAAATATAAAAGGTTTATTATAATTAAAAATAATTTTTTTTAAGATTTTATATTTATTTAAATATTAATAAATAAAAATATATATAAATTATTTAATAATTATATTATTTTTAAATAATAAAAAATAATTATATTTTATAAATTAATTAATAATTATTTATATTATATTATATTATATTTTTATAATTAAATTAATTAATAAGAATAATTTAATAATAAAATCTTAAATAATTATATATTATATTTATTTAAATATTTATATTAATTATAATATTTTATAAGGCTTATACTATAAAACTTTAGTTTTATTATAAACTTGATTATTCCCTATAAGTTTAAGGAATTATATTTCTTTTATAATTATTATATAGTTTTAATTATTTTTTAATATTTATATAATAAATATTTATAAAAGTTTTTAATAAACCTATTTTATAGGGCCTTTAATATATAAATCTTTTATTTATATATTAGTTTATTATTTTTTAATCTTTTTTATTTAAATAATATTATTAGTTTTTTTAAATTATATACTTATTATAATTATATATTTAAAAGATTTTTAAAAATAATTTAAAATTTTAAGCTTTTATTTTATTAAGGGTATAATATTTAAATATTTTATTTCAAAACCTTGAATTTCCTTTATTTTATTAATTAAATATATTAGTTTAAATTTTTTTTTAATATAATATATTTTAAAATTAAACTTCAAAAAAAAGAATTTATTTAATGTTTATATTATTTAATAACTTTTTATATAATTATAAGTTTTATTAAATTTCTATAATTTAAATAAATTTTAATTAATTCTATTATTTTAATAAAAAATAGTTTTTATTTTTTAAATATTATTATAACCATAAAGAATTCTTTATTATAAATACAATAATATAATATTATATCTTTTTATATTTCTAAATAATAAACTATTAAATATTATCTTTTATTATTTTTAAACTGTTTAAATATTTTTATAATTATTTTATTTTAAGTATTTATTTTAAGTTTTTTTTTTTTTTTTAAGTTTAATAACCTGACTACTAGGTTAAAAGTTATTCTAAGTTCTAATGTTCTAAAAACCTTTTATATTTTTTTATTATATATTTTATAGAATATTGTATTATATTTTTAAAGTTTTTAATAAATATATAAATATAATTAAAAGATTTTAAAATTTGTTTAATATTTATTATTATTATTAGGTTTAAAATCTTTTAATTATATATTATATTGGTTTTTAATAATTATATTCTTATTTATTAAAATATAATTATAAATCTTAAGAAATTAATCTTTTATATATATTATATACATTCTTTTAAGTTTAATTATAGTCTAGCTTTTTAAAATATTTTTAATATTAAAACTCTATATCCTTTATATTTTTTAAATACATTTAAATAAATAAATATAAACTTGTTTAAAAATTATTACAATATTATTATTATTATATATGAAAAGCTGGTTAATATATTTTATGGTTTTTATAATATTATTCAATATTTATATAATTTATATATTATTTAAATAATTATTTTTTATTTCTTTTATTATATAAATAATATAGTATTTATTTAATATATTAAAATTATAAACTATCATATTCAATTAATATTCTTTTTATTATTATTAATAAAATAAATAAATATTTATTTAATATTATGATTTTATTTAATAACCGATAATGTATTATTATTTATTATATTAACTTTTTATTTTTATTGATTGTTTATTTTCTATTTTTTATTTTTAATATTATAATTGTTTAATAAATCCTTTATTTAAATTCTTTTAAATATATTCTTATAAGGCTTTTACTCTATTTACTTTTATATAATAAACTTAATAAATCTTTGATTAATATTATTTTTTAATTAAAATATAATAATTTTAAAAATTATATTTAAAAAGCTTTTTTTTTTAAAAAAAGAAATAATTTATAGAATTTGTAATATTCTTTTAATATATTCTTAATTATTTCTTTTATAGTTCTATTAATTTTCTTTATTTATTAATTTAATCTTTATTAAATTATAAAATTATTAATTATTAATTATAATATTTTTAAAATAATATTATATTTAAAAATATTAATAATATTAAATATAATTTACTTTTTATATTTTTATATAAATATATTAAGAAATATTATTTTTTTAAATCCTCGGTTATTATTATAATTAAAAATACTTTTATTAAATTTTATAATTTCTTAAGATTTTAATTTATATTTTTAAAAAAATAATATTTATTTAAATTTTAAAATTTATTAAAACTTTATATATATATTTCTTTAATATTTAAATTTAATTTTAAATTATTCTTTTTTTATATTATATTAAACTTTTTATAAGGTTTTAATAATCTTGGTTATTTATTATTTTTAAAATAAAAATCTGTTTTATTTTTTGGTTTTTATTTTTTTAATTCTTTTATATAAGATATTTTAATAAATATCTGGTTTAATATTTCTTTAGTTTTTTATAATATAAGTTTTTTTTTATTTAATTTTTTTTAAATAAAAAATATTTTTTAATTATTAATTTTAATTATATTATAAAATAGAATCTTTTATTCTTTTATTCTTTAGAAATTATTTATTAAAATAATTATATTTTTAATAATTAATAATATTTATAATTATTATTTATTTTAAATATTATAAGTCTTTGTTTATTTTAATATTTAATTTATATTATAATTTTATAATTTATTATATATAATCTATTTATTATTATTCATATAATTTATTTGATAAATATTAATATTATTTATATATTATATAATATATTTATATAACCTTATAATATTTTAAATATTTAAATATTAAAAGATTATTATTGTTTTTATTATTATTTTATTATATTTATAGTTTTTAATAATTAATTAAATAATTAATTAAAAAATATATATAATATTAATTCTAGCTTTAATTAATAATATTTTATTATTCTTTTATATTTTTATAATCTAGGTTATAAAAAGACTTGTTTTATTTTTTTAAGCTTATTTAAAATAGTTTCTTTTATTTCTTTTTTCAATCTTTTTATTTTTTATTATTTAATAAACTATTTTACTTTTTTAAATATAAATTATTTATACTATTTATAATAATATTAATTATATTTATAATTTTGTTTTTTAAAACAAGATTTATTTTTCATTAATTTATTTTTTAAAATTATATATTATATAATTCTAATTATTTTTCTAGTATATATATTTTTTATTATCTATTTTAAAAATTATTCGATTTTGAAATAATATTTATATATTTTCTTTTTTAATCTTTTATAAATTAAGCATTTTATTTTATTAAATATAAAATTATTTATTTAATTTAAAATAATAATTTTATATTCTTAATTTAGAGATATATTATTTTCTGGTTAGTTTTTATTTTTTCTTTATTTTTTAAACTTTTATTATTTTTATTAAATATAAAATTATTTATTTAATTTAAAATAATAATTTTATATTCTTAATTTAAAGATATATTATTTTCTGGTTAGTTTTTATTTTTATTTTTTAAACTTTTATTATTTATATTTTCTTTAAGTTAAATATCTTTTCTTAATAGCTTGTTTTATTATCCTTTTTTTTAAAGCGGTATAATAACCAAAAATATCTTTTTATTTTATAATTAAAATACTTAACCTAAAATATATTTTTAAATAATTATTTCTTAATTTTATAAATCTATTTAGATTTTTATTTTATATTCTTTTAAAAACTATTTTTTTTAATATACTTATTAAATAATTATTAATTAATTATAATAATTATATTAATATATTTATTAATTCTTTTAGGCTTATTTATTTTATAAAGTTTATTTTTAAATTATACTTTTAATTCTATATAAAAAAAATAAAATAATATATATTTTAATAGTTTTAAAATTAATATTAATTATTTAAACTTTATAATATAGTTTATCACATTTTTGTTTATCTTTTAGAATCTTTATAATTAATAAATATTTTCTAGGCTTTCTATTTAGTTTTATTTAATATAAAAGATTTTAAATAATCTTTTAATATTAATTAAGATTATTTAAATGTTTTTTTTATTAGAAATTAAAAGATTATTATTATTTTTTAATAGTTTTCTTTAATTATTAATTTATATTATCTTAAATAAAGTTTTATTTATATAAGGAATATTTTTATATTTATAAACTTATTATATAGTCTAGAAGGTATAAGCTTAAAACCTTTAGTTTTTAATAAGCTAGTTATAATAATCTGTTTTAAGAATAATAATAATAATAATAACTTATTCTTTTTTAATTTTTCTAGTTTCTCTAGTTTTTTTAGTTTTTTATTTTTGTCGGCTAGTTAAAGAATTAATATATTTAAAGTCTGGTTAATATTATTTTTATTAATTAAGATATTATAAAAATAAATGTTTATAAAGTAATTATTATTATTAGTATTTTTTTTAATTGTATAATATTTATATAATTATTATATTAACTAATATAAATATTCTTTAAAAAATTATTTTTAAAATAAATATAATTAGCTTAAATAAAAATATTAATATTAGTATTATTTCTTTTTTTAAATTATTATTTAGATTATTATTATTTATTTATATTATAATAATATTTTTAATTAATAATAATTAATTAATTATAACTAGGGTTTATTATTTAAATATATTAATATTTATAGTTTATTAAAATATTTATTAAGTTTTTAAATTTATATTTTAATTTTATATTTTATGTTTTATAATTTATTTAATTAATTATGTTTATTAAATAAAATATATTTCTTAAAATAAATATTTATAAATATATTTATATTTTGTTTTTTTATAAATATCTTTATAATATTCTTTAATAAATTTATTTTATAAATTAATTATTATCTAGTTTTTTATATTAATGTTTATATTATATTAAGTTTTATTAATTAAAAAATTATTAAAGTATTATAAACCTTTTATATATTAAAAAATATATAGAATATATATAAAGGTTTTTAATTTATAAATAATAATAAAACTAATAATAAATAGTTTATAAAAAAAGTTTATTAATATTTTTATTATTAATTTAGTTATAATAAAATAATAATTGTTTATATAAAAGATAAAAACTAAAATTAATAGCTAGAAAATTATATTAAAATAAATAATTAAATATAAAGAAATTATAAGATTTTATAAATATAAAAATATATTTTATTAAGGCGTAAACAGCCTAGGATCAACAAAATTATTATTAACTATATTAACCCAGTTACAATTAATAAAACCAATATTAACCAGAGTAATAAGATTATAACCAACCCTTTTATATAGAAAATGGGGTTTATATAAGCATTAATAATAAATAAACAAATATAAGAGTATAACGCGCGCTAAGCCTTTTTTTAGGCCACCCTTTTTTATAATAATTATAAAATTTATTATTTTATTTTAATTATTAAAATTAATAAATTCTTTAATATTATAAATTTATTAATTTATTAAAGTTTTCTTTAAAAAAATTTAAAAAACATTTAATTAATTTCTTTTATTAAAATAACTTAAAATAATATTTTAATAATTTTATAATTGATTAAAATTATAATAATAAAAAATATTATATTTATAAATATAAATTAATAATTAAGATTTTTTAAAAAGAATATTATATATTAATTTAAAAAGAAATAATATTTAAAAAAGTTTATTTACTAAAGATTTTTAAATATTTTAAAATTTTAAAAAATATAATTTTATATTAATTATAAATAAAATACTTTTTATTTAAATAAACAATTAAATTTAAATTTAATAAATAAATATTTTAATAAATGTTAATTTTTTTATAATTATATATAATATTATTGAAAATAAACTTAATATATTATATAGTTATTTAATATAATTAATAAAACTTAAAATTATAACCTTTAATTATAATTATTATAATATAAAAAAATAATATTATGATATAAAATAATTTAACTTAAAAATTTTTTATTATATAATAATTTTTTATTTTATATAACTTTAATAATAATAAAATAAAATTAATTATTATAAATAAAAACTCTTATAATTAAATTTATTATTAATTATATAAATTAAAGATTATTTAAAATATATTTTCTTTTTAAAGATTAAACAAAATAATAATTATTATAAATTTTAAAATATTTATAATATTTATAAAAATAAATTATTTAATAAAATTTAAATTAATTCTTTAAAATAAAATTATATTTAAAAATCTATATAAAAAATATAATTTAATAAAAATAATATAAAGATTTTATAAAAATATAATTTTAAAAATAAAATAATTAATGTTAATATTAACATTATTAATAAATATAAATATTTTTATTTTAAATTTATTTTTATAAAAAAAGAATTATTTAAAAAAATTAAAATTTAAATAAATAAAAAATTATTATTAAATGATAATAATTATTTTAATATTTATAAAATTCTTTACAAAATATTAAATATTATTATAAAAAAATTAATTAAAAATAAAATTATAAAAACAATATAAAATAAAATTAATAAAAAAAATAAAGAATAATAAAAAAAATAAATAATTAAATTTAAAAAAATATAAATAAAAGACTTTTAAAAATCTTTTAAAAAAAATTAATATTATTTATTAAAAATTAATTATTAAATTTTTTATTTATTTAAATAAATCTTTATAATATTATTTTTTATATAATTTTTAAAAATTATTAAATATTAATATAATATAATCAATAATATTTAATTTTTATTTTTAATTAAATTAAAATAATAATAATTAAAATCTTTTAATTTATATTAATATAATTACTATTATCTTGTTACGAACCAACAGGAGGGTGGCCAACTCAATGGGCCAAGCGCAGGAAAAGAATGAGGCGCTGGGCCAGAGGAGGGGAAGAGAGGTCCCAACTGGGACAGGTCACGTGATGGATCACTGGATCACGGTGGTGAGCCAGTGAGCCCTGGATCACCAAGAGGAGAAAGTGAGTCTTGGATCTCTTACATTTCCTATTGTCAGATATAAGTGATGGCATGTAACGTTGGGTTGATTGATTGTATTGATCCTGTGTGTTGTATGTGTCAAGTAGACGCGACTAGTAGGCTACGCGGAATTTGTATGAGGGCCCCTGTCTCCTGGACATGGGTCTACCCTTAGATACCCGTTAGTCAGATATTCTGGCTTAAGATATAACCCCTTATATCTGACACCTATGTCTATATAATGATCATGATTTCCTGTATCTAGTCACTCGTTTATTCTAGCTCTCTAGCTATCAATCTCACACTCTTATTTCACTTCATACTTTGAACATCTAAGAGCGACTACTATTCTATCGCGACTAGACTAGTGGTGGGAGTACCAGTAAAACCTCCCTTACGGACCACCTGCTGTTAGTCTTATTGTTACCTGCAAATCAAGAACCCCCGCGTACGTCTTATATATCTTCCGATATATAAGAGGTCCGTAACATATCTTTATTTTTGAAATCTTATAAAAAGATTTTTATAATTTAAAATATATTAAATATAAAATAACTTTATATATTTTAATAATAATAAATAATATTTAAATTATTATATATTAAATTAATAAAAAATTAAATTTCTATTAAAATCTAAATATAAAAAAAATATTTAAATAGTTTTATCTATAATAAAATCTTTTTAATAATATAATAAACTTATATATTATATATTAAATAATAATAATTAAACATTATTATATATATTAATTTAATTATATAATTAACTTTATATTATATTAATTTTTTTTATTTATATTCTCTTTATTAGCTAAGCTTATTTCTCCGGCTAATTAACCTGTTTTTAAGTTATTTATACCACTTTAATAAAAGAGCGTCGGTATTTAAAAAGTGCGGTGAAGAGCTAGAAGCTATTCAACAAACCTGTGAGGACTGCTATGTACCTGCGTGGCAGCATTGGGGCTAGTACTAGCAATTAAAGAGCTAGAAAGAGGCATCCCCATTGCTGCCATGCAGCGGCGGCTGACATCTGACAGTTCTGCGACAACTTCCACTTGCGAGAGTGAATACCAAGGTTTAATCTTTCCTCTCTCAGCTCGGTTAAATAGGTGCCTTGTGAAAGAGGTCATGTTCACTGGCAAGACAAATGTTCTTGGTCGTTTTATCTAGTACTTGCGTGAATGAGCCGATTATATTACTAAAGGTAGACTAAATAATGTCTCTTTAACTAATAATATATTTTTTAAATAATTATTATTAAATAAAATTTAAATTAATTTATATAAAGAATAAATAAAAATATTTTATATTAAATAATTTTAAATTATATGTTTTATTTTTTATTTTTTATAAGTTTATAAAAAAACAACAATAATAATAATAATTTAATAAATTTAAAAACAAAAAAAGCAAAAGTAAGTGTAAAATAAATAAAATGAAGATCTTTTAATAATATAGCGTAAACATTACATTAATGAGATGCGGCTGATAAGCTGCTACTAGAGGTATTAGACCTGTGCACGGCGGTTATAAATAAAAAATGCCGAAAAAAAAAGGGAGAAGGGCGGGAGAGCAAGACGGAGAGTAAGTCACAGTGTCTTTATACAGTATAAACTATATAAACAATATAAAGTTAATATAAATTTATATATAAATTATCGGAAAATGCTGGCTTATTATATAAAAGCTTATATATTAATAAAAAACCATTTATATAAAACTTTGTAAACTATATAACTTTTTATATAAAATAAAACTAAATTATAAAATATTCTAAATAAAATTATTTAAGAATTATAATATATAATTTTTTTAAAAAAAAAGTTTAAGTTTATAAAATTTTATATATAAAAATTAAAAATTAATATATATTTATAAATTATTATTTTAATATTAAATTATTTTTTAAGCTTTATATTTAACCTTTATAATATAATTAAAATCAATGTTAATATTTTTATACAACCTTAGTTTATAATATATAATGTTGTAAATAATGTCACAAGCTTATAAATCAACTAGCATACTATCGAGATTGAGAATTATCCTTAAAACCTAGACTTCCGCAAGATTTTAATTATTCAAGTAGCAGCCCCATCCTTGGGGTTTTCCTTTTAAAACCAAGGACTATGATTCTATGTCACCAAATGTTAGGACCAGATGCTTTGAAGTTATACTCTACTGATGGTGTTTGTATTGAGCTTGGTCTTGACGAACCAAATTAGGTAGTGGCTGTGATAATAGTTGGGGCATAAGAATTATATGAATGGGACTGTATCGGTCATTGACAGAGGGTAGATACACAAGGTTGATCAAGGGCTTTGCACTATATGGTTTCGTATAGCTTCCTGGGCCGTAAGATAGAGATTATGAGGTGAAACAATCGGAGGGTTTGTATTTCAATCTGTCTGGCTACATGGAAGAACATACTATTATTCATTCTGCTCCCGATCGTTCAAAATACCTATGATAATTGGTGGAGGCGGGGCTACCATATGCAATGGAGGGCTTACCCCCGACATTAGATGTTCAACAGGCATCAGAAGTTGCTCTTAAATAGGATTCGAGTTATAGGTGTGCGGGAACCAACGATTCTCAAGCTTCATTCTCTTCGTGGTCGCCTCATTATGAGCGCGATAAAAGGCGGCTCTTTCTTCTGGGTCTTCTAGTGAGTCCACCTGGATAATCCTTCCAATTTCGCTTTCCAGCGTTCGGTACTCGTGGATGTTCGTAACGGTGCTCGGTAGCAGATTAGCAAACTCTAAATCGACAGCAACAACATGGTCCTTCGCCCAAATGAAATTATGCAATTGGGGATCGCCGTGGACCACTCCGCTCCTGGTAAGTGCGCCATACATGTCTTGCAGGGCCGACACAAGTCGCACATTTATGATTTCCTTTCTCCAGATGTGGGGCAATTTCGTGCGCTGCTGATATGCCTCAAGTATCCGAGGAGCCACAAGTGCTTCGAGTTCCAGTTGATGCAAGGGGGTGCCTTCTACATAGCTTAGGAGAAGTGCTGGACTGGAGTTGTCGCTGACTGCTGTACCAAAGCAGCGCGGAATATGGACTCCTTGAAGGTGCCGAAGTCGTTTGTACATGTTGAGTTCATTTTGGAAGTCAGCAGGTCTGTCTGGATTGGGCTCTTTCAAGATGATGACAGGAGGAAGGAACCACTCGGGAAAGAGATTCTTCACCCAAGTTCGAATCGGAGGAGGGAGCCAGGACAGAAGCCATTCGCTGATTGGACAGGACGGAATATCCAGGCGATAAACCTCTCGATGCATGATCTGAGAGGCTGGCGCTCTGATAAAGCGCGTTCGAAAGCGGATCTCCTGTAAAGGCACATTAGCTTCATCACGGTGCAAAGAGACAGTAGTATATCCAACCTTGAACAACAGCGTCTCCATCTTGGTCGAACACTATGTAAGTTAGTCTTAGTATGGAGATAGAATTGATGAAGATGGGGAGGACGTTCTACAAGTTAGTTGATGACTAGGCTATGTGTACTGGATAGATAATTTGTTTGCATAAATCGCGTGGGAAGACGGTGTGACAGAAGATGCGACTAGCCGAGACCTCAAGGATTACGCATTCCATCAGGATTTCCGCATACCGAAAGACGCTATGGAGTTCGAGCACCCTAATTTCTTAGATACGAAGACCCAGCTTTGCAAATTGAAGTTCTTGTAATGGCTGCTATGGCAATTACATCGGAGGGAGAGAACCGGGTCAAAGATTATAGTTACATAAGCATAACACATGTACCCACTCGCTCGGCTAACAAATCTTTGTTGGGGAAATAGCAATCTAGGCTACATACTGTGCTACCAGAGAGTCACCGTGTCAATAACGCGCCCAGGGTGAGTATCCCAATACCACTCGCCATTCTCGGGGTTGAAGCAGCATGTAATACAACCCGAAGGGTGATGCGGAAATATATTGTTGCATCTTTCCAGTAGGGAACACCTGACCACCAGTTGAAGTGACGGGTGTATCCACCTAATTCGAGAGACTGCGCCGACTCCTGGGCCTGGCATCGGCGTGCCTGTTGGGAGACCACGCGGAATAAACAATAACGCAGCCTTGCGCTTGAATAGGGGAACATGAAGCCTAAGACAGGACACTCCTTATCCTCGATGGCTTCTTCCTTGTCAGCCTGGAATATGAGTAACATCAGGTGTTGTCCATCGAATACGGCCGCCGCTGCGCTCTTATACTTGTCGCAATACCTGTGTTCTGGGTTAAAGAGGTATGCAGAAAGAAGAGCCAGAAATTGCTTACCCCCGCAACTCTCTGCCAAGAAATATATAATTGGCATCAACTGCCTCTACTCCCATCCATGTCGCGGGGTCAATGATGCCATGTCGTTTGAACTCGCCTATGATCACAGATCGCCGACCTCGCATCCAAAGGAAATCAGCTGTTTGTGGATGAGTAGTCTGGCCGGGTGGGCCTGACTCTGACCTCAGCTCGATTATTTCTTGAAGGCCTAGCTGGACGGGAAGCGCAATCTGAGTGTAGAAGACTCTTCTACTCTCCCCTTCACTCTGAAGAGCTTCCACGGTTTGATTGAGAGGGTGTACTGCTTTAGACAGAAAGAATCTATCCATTTCATCCTCTGGACCCAAATGCTCTTTGATTTTATCGATACTTGGGTCGTAGAAGAGTCGGAGCGCCGGGGGGAGGATATCTGGATACTCAGACGCCCAAGCCTTCTGTGAAGTCCTAGGCTTACTGGTGTCCGGAAAGCGGTAAAAACGGGGAATGTGTGAGGGAGACTCCTTCAAGAGGTCGCAGAGAAACACAGACATGGCGACTAGAGGGACTGTGACGTAAGAACATTTATGTTGCGTTCGATTTCGCATAACTTATCTTCACGGCAGTCGGCGGCCATTATATATATACAGTTATACCTTGATCGCGCCCCTTCTACAACTCTTGCTCGGATGCACCATATCTTCTACGGACTAGGCTCTAGTAAGCGAGATTCTTTTCGTGTACGGCATCATGTTGCACGGATCACTTCGGCTCCGTTTGAAGTTTGAGTGGTAACTCAAAGTGCGCGGTTTAAAGCTTGGTCAGTACAGCAGTGGTGAGGACTCGTGTTACGATGTTAACTTGTGCCGAGTTTAAGGAGACGAGAATGATACGTAATATCGTAATAGAAGCCTCAGTCAGGAATATGTAACACGCAATATAATTACATAGGCATGTGAGTAACCAAGAGAAGAAAGAACAGAGATAAGTGTTAATTGTTTCACTTTACACCCTGTTGTAGTAGTAACTAAAGTACAGTATAGGGTCATGCAAACTCATCTTGTGCATTCTCGTCTCCGTGCTGCTCACGGTTTGCGTTGTATTATGATGTGAAACGCTTGCATGTGGCTATGGTCGATGGGGGTAAGAATGCGCTCTTCGGCGAGGCCTGGACATTCACCGTCGGTGGCGTTGACAACCTTCTTACTGGTACCTGTAGCACCACTCAGACTGCAAAGTGAGAGTATACTTCAAGGAAAAGGATGTCAAAACCGACTCGTGATCCCTCCCGAGGCCACTGAGGCGGCACGGAAAATTTTTCAAGTAGTAAAGCATCATGTTCTGGTGGAGCTGTTGCACTTGTCACTAGAACTCTAGAAAATCCGTGGAACTGTTGTGTTAGCATATCATCTGGTGAGTGATTTCAAATCCCTTGTTTGCCTTTCTTGTTTGCTGCGCGTGTTGCTATGCGTGGGTTCTTGTGCGAGGTCTGGTTTGAAGATTCTGTGTCTGGCTCTCTCATTTAGTGTGTGTTCCCAGCTTTTTTTTGCTCCAGCAATCCGTGAGTCCTTGTGCGATGAGCATTTGAGGTCCACGCGCGTCAGGTTATCTTGTGTACTCTGTAGCGTTGGTTGGCTAACTTGGGGAACTTCAGTTTTCCTCTCTGGGTTACCGTGAAGCTTGGCCGGCGTGTGCGTCATACCTGTCATTATACTTCGCGCCAGGAATGGTGACTCAATCCTGATGCCATTTCTGGATCTACCGGCCGAGTTCGGTAGAGAAAATTCTCGAGCCAGAATGTCCATAGCGTTCTCCCAACAGATAGCAAGTAGGATTATTCTCGTCGTACAAGTGCACAGGGAGTGACGGTTTCTGGATGAGCGAGGGATGCTTCACGTTGCGGAGCGGCTTGCAGGTAGTACCGTGTTCTCTGTTGGCGGCCTCCACGGGTATACTGTCGACGACGGCGGCTACGGCCGTAAAACTGGAAACATCGACGGGATTGTAGAATGGTGGTGCGGAACAAATCGCCGAGGAGGACACGTTGTTCTCACTATGTAGGAGCGCGGCGTCTAGAGAGTAGCAAGGAGCATTGCTCACCATGTTCAGAGCATGGGTCTGTTCATCTTTCACAGGCTATGTTTGTAGTAATCCCGAAGCGATCGGTACATCTCTAGAGCGTAATGGCTTCTGGCTCTAGATCACCACAGGTGAAGGAGGCTTCCGTGGAAGAGGAAAGGACAGAGCTAATGCTGTTGTGTCGTGAGCTTCTGTATCTGGCCTATAGTGGTACCGAAATGAGCCGTTCTCTAGTTTTGATAGAAAGGGTACTACTGCAAGATTTCGGCGTCTACCTGGCTGCTTTCCCTGCTTACTGTCCGCGCGAGTCTCTCGGTTTGATGAATGAGCATATAGGTCACAGGCCATGAGGTCGGCTAGCATCCGAGCAGAGGCTCTTGAGCCTCTGTAGGCTCGCTATTTATGCCGAAAGGTTGATTGCTGGTCTAATACCATGTCTATATGCCTTGCCAGTGAATGTGCCAGGCTGGAGCTATGCTATCAAGCCTCGGGATGTCGTTATTTCTATTCGGACTAGCCTGCGGGTCAGCCAATATTACTATTGACGCACGACCTTGTTTGATGAAGGAAGCTGGGGCTACTTGGAAAGCACATCTATAACGAAACCATCCCTGATCAGCGTGAGCCAAAGGTCATAATTGCCTATATAAATTATAGACACATGATATATCTATCCAGTTGCTGCTACATCTTCATAATATCTGAACTTGGTGAAAGTTCAAACTTCATCTGGAAGCAATCTGCACCATAATGAATGAGCCACTCTATCACCATGCATGTCAAGGATGACAGGAAAGTTGAGCGCTCCTGGACAATAACGGCATGTTCAATAAGCCCCTTGGCAGGTGGAAAAGGTTGATATTAACACGTAGAGTGTTCATGGCCTTCCATTGCGTAATGCTCTACGCTACATGGCCTGTGGCCCATTCAGTCAAATGACAATAACAATACGTCTCAGTTTCGCATAATCTGCATGTCCGCTCCGGCATTTCGAGATGGGCTTGTGGAGGGGCGCCGCGGAAGCAAGCCCACATTGCCTGTTGCTCGTGGTCTCTCTTACGCTGATTGGATTGGCGTCGCTCGGCAGCAGATTCTTCAGAAGTGCTTCCATCTATGTTTACAACGTAGGGCCCTCCCCGAACCCATAGCGCCATAGTCTCACTATTAGCCAAATGCTTTCTCATATATTGAGTCTCTTAGAAGTCCTATTCAACTACCGCAATTGATACCACTGAAGTGGTAGATCAGATCATTAAGAGTGCTTGCCATGGAGGGTCCCCTACAACTTACCCTTGCTTCAAATCATATGCATATTGTCACCACCATATACATTAAGATCCTTTCCTGAACTCCCTGTGTAGGTCAAGAAGGGCTTACGAACGGCGGAGTTGTCTAGGTATGAATTCCGCTGGGTAAAGCGGAGTGGTTCGCGGTAGAAAGTAAGAGAATCATTTTCATGCGACAAAGATAACCTCTTGCATCAGTGCTTCAATTGAGTCATAGGACTGTCGACTCCTTATCCGCTTAAGTCTGTATATGATCTAAGAAGGCCGCTGTGCATAGCAACATTTGGTTTTCACGACAGCATCCCACCCTCGGCAACATTCGGCATAGTGGCTCGCGTCGTTGTCATAATAAGCGTCATAGTCAGCGCTTATATTAAGAAGCAGCACCTGTTCCTGATACTTTGGTACTTCATATTACCTTACCATTGCATGAGCCTGTTCCTATTACATTTTCTGAAAGGCCAAGATGTTTCTGCAACGTAGCGCGATTGATTCACAACAGCGGAGGTTTTGATTTTTCCTTATTTGAAAACCTATCGCTATGATGGTCACGACTGTTATCGAACATAAAATAGCCCCTCCGATACGATGCGATAGTTACACGCTGATCAAATTTTCTCGTAGGGACGTTGAAATAATAGCAATAGATTAGATGCCTTCGTAAGAGGGATATTAAGACACAATAGTAGATGATACAATGTCAAATGCCGAGATTCAGCCGCCCGTTGGGGGCCAAGATTACAGGGCGAGAGCGCAAAATCTTCGCCTAAGCTATAGACCTCGGAGCTTGACTAGCGCTAGGGGCTAAGGTGGGTAGACCGTTTATTAATCGCCGAAAGTACGGACCGACCTGTATAACAAAAAATCAAGAAAGGGGAGATTAGTAATCGCCACGCGTGTAAAGAACCGTCAACCACTAATTTCACAGATATCCATTAGGTGGATATGAAACTATTTACAAGATAGAAGGTCCACGAAAGCCTAATGATCGAAGGCGAACAAGTTCCGAAGCTCCGAGGCTCCAGAAGGTTGACCCCCCAAAGTGCGTGACTCCTAACCCCGTAGAGCAGAAATTGGAGAATGAAAGCTGATTATGCAAGGTCGATGTAGCTCCGATAATGTCCTCCCGAGTCTCCCTACGAAATGCCAGTATCGTGGAATCTCCTTTCGCTGGAGTTCTAGGACTAAGCCTTGTGGAGTCTTGGATGTGGATTCTTCATTGCGACTGACGCTATCTATGACGGGGTTGAAAATTTCAACATCACTATGGCGCTCAGTATCGCCGAAATTAGTGATAGCAGTGAAGCTACCGAAACTCATGCGCTAGGAGCTATGAAACAATTTCATTCATATAAAAGCATGGCTCTGCCCGCAGCACAAGAACACCTAGTGATCAGACCCAAGACAACTCATCGAAAGCATCATCGTAATACTAATAACTTAGCTGGCGAAATCTAGTTTGTTGACACGCATGAAGAAAAAACACAGTTCGCGAATTTACTCACACGCCATAACCCATAATGCCGAGCTTCACAGTTTTCAAGGGCAGCGAGTCGGGTGCGCCCAAGAAGGAAACCACTACACGACCGGATGAGCTATCCGGGGACCAAGTATTCGTCAGAATAACAGCATCTGGAGTATGCGGAACAGGTAAGAGATGTCGAGAACACATTACATAAAAACTGGCTAATGCTTCTTGGTTAGATCTACATTATGTAAATGAGACCTCCTCTATGTGATAATGCGAAACTCGATACTGACCGACCGACAGAAACATCAGCATATCGGACTAGGACATGAGGGTGTCGGCGTGGTGGAGAGGACCGGTCCTCACTGCAAAGCCCTGAAGGTAGGCGACCGGGTCGGCTGGGGTTATAACCATAGCTTCTGTGGCCGCTGCACACAGTGTCTGTCGGGGAATGACGTCTTCTGCGCTGAGCGCGCGTTCTACGCTATGGCGGATCTAGACCAAGGCAGTTTTGGTTCGCACGCGGTCTGGCGCGAAGTAGCCTTATTCAAGATCCCCGATAGCATTTCCGACGAGGACGCCGCTCCCCTCCAATGTGCCGGCGCGACTGTTTTCACGGCTCTTCACGCCTATGGGACGCGTCCCACCGAGACTGTCGGCATCATGGGGGTCGGTGGCCTTGGGCATCTTGCCATCCAGTTCGCCTCCAAGATGGGTTGTCGGGTTGTGGTGCTTTCAGGATCGGAAAGTAAAAAGGACGAGGCGATGAAGCTGGGCGCTCACGAGTTCGTCGCCACCAAGGGCAAGGACGAACTCAAGGTCTCTCACAAAGTAGACCGTCTCCTGATGACAACGTCCGTTCAGCCCAATTGGGAGCAGCTCCTGCCTATCTTGTCCCCGGGCGCCACCATCTACCTGATCAGCGTGGCATCGGGCAAATTCGAAATCCCCTATATGCCTCTGTTGGCGTACGGCATCACCATCCAGGGTACGCTTGTCGCGTCCAGGCTCGTTCATGAGCGTATGCTCGAGTTTGCCGCTCTTCATCAAATCAAGCCTATGATTGAACTGTTCGACATGACCGAAGAGGGAATCAAGGATGCGATGGAAAAGCTCGAACAGGGTAAACTCCACTTCCGTGCTGTGCTCAAGCCTGTCGCTTGATTTACTCGGTTAGATAGTCAATCCTCTCTGATGAGATTGGGGGTTGAATGCATATAGCATATAATAAGTAGATAGGCAGCGTATTATATAACACAAAGGCGCAATATAGATCTTTGGCATATGAGTCTCTGCCATCGGCTTCGCCATCGTATGACTAATTATGCTGTCTCCGGCTCATCGCAGGCGCACATAAGAAAAAAATAGTAGAAGCGAGGATGTCTGAAATCGGTTCTTTTCATACACTTTGAATTCCGCCTCAAGCGCGGCGCTGCTGAGGCCGGTCATCACTAGATCATGATATTGGTGTTCGTATATCGAAAGTGATGTCGTTGATATGTTCGGTCAGTAGTCGCTGAAAGCCCGAATTGACTGCCCAGGTGATACCCAAATACCCAGGGGCGTCGGCGGGGGTTATCTTCGGCGGTTAATTTAGGTATACTGTCCGCTAGACTTACTACTGCTGTTAGTGTGCCCTTGTAAGCACTATCCATGCACATTGCCGCTGTGGGGAGACATGACCACGTACCCAGAATTGTCTACCATCCTCGCCGCCACTCGATGTTTAGATTCTCTTCATTTCTGCCGACGCTTTCAGTCAGTTGATGCCTTGTATATACGGCAGCCCGAATGACATGAATTTCCGGTGTGATGCATATTGGCATGATGTTGCTATTAGAACCTTACCATATAAGGTAAGTATCGATAGGGATTCTCCAACGCTTCGCCAGGCACCGAAGTAAGCACAGGTATTATAAGGAGGCAGTTATCCTGAAAGTGAGTACTTAGATACCCCGCTCAAAGAAATACAACAGCCTAATTGCGTTTGCCGACATCAGTCTTGTTCAACATGAGTGATAAAGGACTCTTATCTCTTCCACAGGACATTCTGTTCATGTTGCCGGGATACCTACACAATATAGAGGATTTTATGAACTTGTCGTCAACATGCACCAGACTGAGAGATTGCATGGCTACGGCTACCCCCAATGTCATCCTGCGACTAGCCGCTGCTCAGACCAGAATCTTCTTCTGTCCATCTCCGCACTTCTTAGTCACCGCTACGGCACGGGAGTTGGGTAATTGGGCCAGGAAATCAGAGGCGAATGAAGAAGAACTTGCGCTTAAACTGGAGGAGGGTGTTGACGGTCTTTTGGAACTTGCACTAGATCACTGTGGCCTGACAATGGAGCGGATCAGAGAGCTACACTTGCTACGTTTCTCCCTGATTAACCCCGTGGCAGATATCATTGATCAGTGTGTCGGCAAGCAATGGTCTGGGACTCCTAATTTCTGGGACGGAGGGGTCGACGACGCATATACCATCCGGGCCGAGCCCTCTGACACTCTGTTTCATCTGGCGATGTACGGAGAATTGTTTGCGCCGGACTTTGAGCCTATCCTTGATAAGGGCTCCAACGCCCGCCGGCTCAAGGTCGACACTCGGTTCGAGTTTATCAAGTACTGTGTACCCGACTTTGCTTGTCATCTGTACGGCTATGCTCCCTTCATCGGCGCACGTCTGCCTGATGGGACTATCGACCCCAGGCGCGCTGTCAAGCCCACTGGTCCATATGCGAAAGACGCAAACGGCGATACGCCAGTCACAAACAACAACAACCTTGCATTAACATGGGTTATAAAAAGTAGCCGTTTCAGGCCGCGATATAAAGAGCTTCGAGCCAAAGCTGGCGTTCCTGAATTCCAAGAAGACTTCGACGATACATGGTGGTATGACGAAAACTCTACTGACGACTGGCGACAGCGATTTTGGGAGAATATTATGATTTGTCAGGGTCTAGAAGGGTTGGGTATGTTGAGGCCCGATACAGAGCACGAATGGCCAGAGAAGATCAGGGAATGGAGAGACAAGATCGCGAAATTGGACAAGGAACCACCACCGACTAAAGTCGGACGGCAGGCTACCCTCGAATACCCTTATCTCTTAGGAGACCTGAGGATTTGTGTAAGCGGCTATGTCGCAGGCACATGAGGACTCGACATCACATTCTATAGATCTTCAAAAGGTGGATAGGGATGGACTAGGCTCACGCAATAATTGTAGCAATTGTCAACGCACAGAACTATCTGATTGAGTCGACACATTCACTAGCTGGTTAAAGAATACATATTACCGGCAATGTCAGAAGATGAGTATACAATATTCAATACATAGGTCTTGCTCATGTTAAGTTTTCGAATGCCAAGGACTCAACCCTCACGTGCTCACGCGCTCCGATCGTGGCGCATCCTTAAGGTCTTATGCAGCAACCCGGGACGGCGCCGATTTTTATTGGTTGCAACCTCATCTCCGACTTTCGAGAATCGCGGACCTACGCATCTCTACCGGTACGGGCCTGGGTATCATGGCTACCCTAGGATATTGATCTCGAATTTCTTCTCAACCCCTCCCTTTCTAGTCTCTCTTGAAACACTACCTACACATGGGAATTCTACCACTTCATTCGTTCATAATCATTATTGATCCTTTAATACTTCCTAGGAGCCAACTACCGCACCTAGGAAACCGAACCAGCAGAGAAATCGGAATACGGGACGTGCGCATATGAGTCCATCACGATGTCTTGGTCGGGCCTTGCTGTGCAGGGCTCAAACTGCAGTACCAAGTCCTCTCTTGTAAGCAGTCCTTATGGAATAAAAGCAAGCTTACAGTCGCATCGCCTTGATGTCAGCCGGTATACTACCACGAAATCTACACGTGCATTAGAAGATTGGATTCTTGGAATTTCGAAGCAGGACGAAATTAGAGCACCCATAATTGAGGCTTACAAACAACTCGGGGGTCTGAAGCTAAAGGATTACCAGTTAATTAATCTTCAGTCCATACACGACTTGAATGTCAGGGGTTCCGGGGCATGGTGTCTCTCCTGTATAGAAGCTACCAATCTACCCTACTGCATGAGGCACGCCGAATCTCCAGGGGACGCGTTTCCCGAAAGGTTATATTCACTCGTGCGGTGGTCTCAGGGTCTGCTCTCAAAATGGGCTGCGAGAGCATCACCTTGCCAAGAAGGCGAGAGCTACCGAGGAACCGGTGAAACCACCAGTTTAAACAGCGAGCAACGTCAGAAGCAGCAGCAGAGGAAAGGGAAGAGAAAACGCAAAGACGAAAATCGGAAGTCTGGGTCCGGAAGGGGCCATGGGGGAAGCGACGATGAAACCCCAGCCAAGGAATGTCAGGACGAAAAGCTCAGACTAGCGTGTCCATTCTTCAAGCGCAATGCTGCGAAGTATGTTGACCAGATGTCTTGCCTGCACCATTGGCCTGATACGTCTAGACTGAAGTATGACAAATACCCCGACTCTTTATTCATGAAGAACATGAAGAAGTTTAACGAACGCCTATTAGGGAGCATCTTTACAGTCGACACTCCCTCGAAGGTATCCAATGTGGTTTGTGCGGGAAGGTGTTCAACAACGAACTTAACTTCCAATCTCATCAGCTCCAACAAGGAGCATGTGAACAGAGAGCATTCGAGCGCCGCGAGGGAATAAGTCCTCCCACGAAACAGAAACTGCAAGACAAGGGGGCCACTTGGGGACTTAATGAAAAGGATAAATGGCTTGCCATTTATGCCAGACTGTTTCCTGATGACGACCCGTCGACGTACCCTAGCCCCTGTAAGCTATCACCCAAGCCCCAAGGCGAGAAAGAAGACCAAGACTAAACTTTCAGTTTGATAGACTTTGATGCAGCTCCATTTCGAGATCAAGAAATTGCAACGCGCCTTCAGAATGAAATTCCTTCGATAGTCGAAAACGCCATCAGCCAGGTGACAAACATTGACAATATCGGAATGATCCCAGACGTTAATGAGCTTCAAATAACCATCATCGCATCGATCAATGACACCTTGCAGCGTTTGCGTCTGGAACAATTGTCTTCTCGAAACATACGGGCTGAGGTTGACAACGCCCGGTCTCGCTCAGTTCCATCAGCCGAAGAAAGCGCGCAAGCCCTTCGTTACCGAGGAAGTCAGATGCCTATAGAGCCCTTAGCTGAGATTGATATGGACGGTATGGAGGACCCCCTCCGACAATTTCATTCACAGCTGGGGAATGACGCAACAGACTTTGTGCAATTTTTTGATTATATGGCCACCCATCTAGAGAGTCCAGAGCTATAGAATCAATTTTCAGAAAGAATAGTGTCGAATGACTGATGAGCAATGACTGATGAGCAATGACTGATGAGCAATGACTGATGAGCAATGACTGATGGGCAATGACTGATGGGCAATGACTGATGGGCAATGACTGATGGGCAATGACTGATGGGCAATGACTGATGGGCAATGACTGATGGGCAATGACTGATGGGCAATGACTGATGGGCAATGACTGATGGGCAATGACTGATGGGCAATGACTGATGGGCAACAGGTATCTCAAGGCTATAAAGGTTGGGGCGAGGGCTAAGGGTGTTTATATTTTTCCCTAACTGTACTTAAGCAGATTGACAAGTACAATATGAACTAGACTAGACCTGAAAATTTGATAAGGAATTGTTTCGCTACCACTTAAGTCCATCAAGCTCTGTACGAGTGTCTATGGTGAAGGTTGGCATGGAATCATCTTAGCTTGTTAGGACTTGAACTTGAATAGCGGACTCACAAAAAACTCCGCCCCTGCTCTGTTAACCTACCGTGGCTTTTACATGATACGTGTGAACCTCAGTCGCGTAGTCGGTGATATCTGGGATTTGCATCTCCCATTTCACCTTGCTCCCCTCAATAGTCAACACGCAAACTTGGGTTCTACGTACTGTTGGCACGTGGACAATATTGCTGTATATGTATAGACTACGCATCCGTTGTCGTAAATGTCACAGATCAAGAGTATGTCTATATCGTACTATTCCAGACATCCTCGTACGGGTCTGTTACAAGTTACCGTATACGCCGTTCATTAAATGAAAGAAAGAAAGGTTTTATTCATGGAAGCTAGAAAGTATCGACCAATGCAAGAGAACTTTGCATGATACACTATAACATTGTAAAGACGCTTCTCAGCTCTGGGAAGCCTCCCTCTAGTGCGTATCAATAGACGCACAGTAGTCCGCATTCCGCGTCAAACACATGAATCACCTGGCTGCCACAACTGTGGCATGGAAACAAACAACAAAGTAAACCCACTTCGGTAGCCGCTGAGTATGAGCGACTAAACGCGAGGTGGAGTGAAAAGGTCCTCCTCATCAGGGGAGAATGGCACCATGACGTCTCTCTGGCGAATGAGGGCATTGCCGACCTGTCGAGCCAGCTGAAGGTCGATGGCGTCACTGTAGATGTTGTACACATCATCAGGGCAGAACTTAGCCAAAAGAATGGCGAAAGAGTTGACTGCAAATGGCGCGGGCACACCGCCGCAGACGTAGTTCTTGAAAGCCTTGTAGCATTCATTGATCTCCATGATCTTGGATCGGTGAAGGTCCTGCGTCATGGCATTGCGAGGAATACCCTTCCAGTACTTGTAGGCACAAAAATGTCCTTTGGTACACTGGGCGATGGCTTCGTAGACAGGTCCATCGCAACGGAGCTTGAGGCAGAGCGCGATAGCTTTGATGTAATCAATGCCTTTGTATGCGGAGTGTCCGAAAATTGGATTCTTGATGCCATACATAGCCAACATGAGAATCTTGAACTCATTGATGCCGACGGAGGAGAGAACAGCCTCATTGTCTCCGTACATGAAAATCTCCAGAAGGACCTCAGAGCGGAAGAGGACCAGGTCGTGAATGCGGACGGTTTGGCAATCGACGTGAACGGTCACAACACGGCTGAAGGCTCTAATTAGTAACGAGAAGGTTAGACTTAGAAATTTGACTGACCCATTGACGAGTTCGTCGCCCTCAAGCGGAGCGTTGTGGTTGAAGAGTTTATGGTTCAAGTTCTTGAAGTCGTCCTCATTGATGAGCTCAACGGGAAATTCGGTGGGGAAATTTCCTTCATCGGAGGCAGGAGAACCTCCCATCAAATACTCGTAAACACCGGACTTCATTCGTGCATTTAGGCGCTCGAACATGTGTTGGTCTGTCCATACATTAGTTGTTTTCTAACGGTATATTTGGAAATCAGGGCAGTGTAGGTACCAGCAGCGTCAGCGTCTAGCTTAGCTTGTAGATCATTGGCCATTGACTCGACGAGAGAAGCCTCATTCTCCGAGGCAGAATCATCATCTTCGTACTTGGACGACGTGGAATGGGCATCTGCGGCAGCCTGTAGGGCCTCGACGGCTTCAAGGGTCTCAAGGGCCTCAATTCGTTCCATGATAGAGTCCAAAAGGACTTGCTCTGCTGCTCAGACATTAGCTTCCGTCAAAGGCGTTTGAGAAGTAGGGTTTGTGGGTACCTACCGGCAGTAAGGCCGTCGCCATTGTGTGGCTCCTCAGTAACTTGCTCGACGGCGGCATCTTCCTCTTCCTGGGTAACACCAAGGCCACCGAAGGCCGACATCATCATGCTACGATCAAATCCCGGGGCTCCCGCTGTTAAGACATTAGCTTTATTCAACGGTCTTTTTGGACGCCAAGGGAGTACATTACCTGGTAGAGTGACTCCGCCAGCATTGCCTGCGTTCTCAATAGTGCCGTCCTCAACGCTACAAGCTCCCCAGTACTGTGACAAGATCAGTTACATGTGATTACTTGGTACATGGATATTGTTAGGCTCACGTCGAAGACATTAACGTCCCGGCCACGGTTAGTATGAGCGGAGTGATTTGTCATGATCTTTGAATGAGAGTTAGACATTTTGGAGGCAGTCTTTGCAAACGATAGTATGTGAAGACTGAAATGGTATATTAGCTTCAGACGCAACCCGACGTATTGAACACGCGCTTCCAGATTCGCGGAGCTCAGTTTCAAGCACAAATCCGCCAGGAAAAGTTACGGTCGCAACAACGACGAGAAAGAATGGCAACGGATTTAGGGCTAGGGACACTCAATGAAGAAACCGGTGAGATAATGGTGTCATAGAAAAGAGAGAGAATCGGGAAGAGAGGGAACGCGAGAGAAAACGTGAGAGAGAAATGGGAGAGGGGGAAGAGGAGAGGTAATGGAAGGGAAAGGTGTGAAGATAGTAGTTGACGGTGTCATAAACAGCGGATATACTCTCCCAAACCTCATTACGAGGCGGCAATGGCGTAGCCAAGCCGAAAAGCCGAAAACCCAAGAGAAAAGAAACCAGAATACCGCGGCGCGTATCTGATATCAAGCGGAAGAACAGTTAGGAAAAATGACTCACTTTACGAAGCTTGACTCTTCAGAAGTTATTTTGTCTCCTACGCAGAAAATGCCTGGAAAGACAAAGTGGAAGTAGCAGAAAGGTAGTTGAGGCGATCCCAGTCGAGAGACAGCGTAGAACAGAAGCTGAGAAACAAATCTGGGAAACAGATCAGGACCTCTAAGGTTACAAAAACTGGTAGATGTGTGAGGCAGAGGAGATGAAGATGAGAGATGGAAGAAAGCTTGAGGGGAGTAGTGTTTGGAATTTAAGGCAGGAAGGACACTCAAGAAAACGCAGGTCTCAAGTTGTTGTAGGAGAGGCAACACTGGTTGCATGAGTTACCATGGAGGGAAAGTAAGTATATATACCCAGGGGTGCCGCATTTTGGTTGATGTCACTTAGGAGGATTAGATGCCCGTAGCCTGACCTAATGGTGATGCTTCAGGGCTGCGATGATATTCCACGGGGCTCGACAGAAGCCACCAGGGCTTGCAGGAAACAGTACACTGTACCTTCCAGTGTACTTGCTTGTCCGTGCTACACTCTCATGCGGTCTGTGCTTTAATTCAGTGAGGCAAAGATACATAGCGACTTCACGCGGGTCCAGATATCTATTTGGTGGCTGCGCCAGGCTAGAATAAGCGGAGCCTGATGAGGAGAGGTTCACGATGTTCGGGAAGGAGCCGTGAAGTAAGGTGAAGATTAGGCATCGGCATCAGCCCTGTTTGAGGAATATGTTGTACCAGTTGTTCATGTGATACCATCACTTGCTATTCACTGGGACCCCAAATTTCAACATAGATGCTAATGAAGTGTTCACTTGAGGCCATATGATGTGGTATTGATTCTGCTTAAGCTCTGTTTAAATCTCTGATCAACATCCCAAGCCTAGGATCACTTCCAACGATGCATGGAGGCTCTTCTGTGAAAACCTAATGTTTTTAGACCCTTGTATGTTAACTGTGAACACATGGGATGCTGGATGTGGAAGTGCGAGCTCTGAATTTCCTCATTAGTTGTATAACATGGTTTGTCGAAATGCTTCAATGTTAATCACATGCTCTTTATTCATAGGTCTTGGAGTGTAGAGTAGCAACAGCAAAAGCCAAGTGAAGGTTCGTGCTTAAAGACTACGCAGAAGAATAATGCATGACTTCACTTGTAGAGAACAAAGGAAAATATTGGAGTCTACTGCAAGGGGCTATAAGATCTCTCGAACCCAGCTGGCCCTTGACCTTCGAGCTTTATCTTTAGTATCTTTCTTTGCGAGTTCGTCAGGAGAGTTTTGCAGTCATGCCTGGGCATGGTGTATTTCACAGTGCCTGATCAGCTTGAGGATCACCTTGCCCGCTCAATGAACTGGCTTCCGGTTTCATAATCTTTGGCCTATAATGTGCTGGTAGCTTTTTGATTCGGAGAGTTATGCTCGTGTCGTTTTATCAGTGTGCAAGTAGTGTGAGTAAGCCATGTTCACATATTTAGTCAGCCGAGAGTGGCTTGGCCGAAAGGGGGAAATAAAGGAGGTGTCGGAGGGGCCATCACAGCATTATTACTCATAGCTCATGGGCATTGCATCTGACGAAGATAGCGTTATTTTAAGGCCTAAATGCCTTAGGAAGTGTAGGTACGGCCTGTTTCTTGAAGGCTTGGGCCCCAGTATGGGCACTGGCCCATGGGGTTCACTTCAGTGTGGTCGTCGTAACGAAGGAAATACCATTCGAGAAACTACAGACTAGAAGCTGAAGAGCCTTGTAGATAGTCAAGTAGAGGGGGTAGGTTGGCTGTGATTAAAGGAGAGGGTGACTCCTAGTGAGAAGGCTGGCCTATACGGGCGGTCGGAACAGATGTTCCAGAGAAGATGGGATTGAGATAGCTTGAGCAGTAGCCAGGCCGATATTAATGAAGTAAATTGGAAATGATTTGTTTGGTTGCGAAGTTCCTCAGCTAATTGGCTATTTAGGACCAATCTTAGGGATTACATGCTCGGCCACTTCTGGGATAGCAGCTGCTGCAGTGCGCCGACTACAAGTGTACACATATCTTACATGGCTAGAACCCTATGAAAGAGGAACAGTCAAAGGAGGGTCTAAATGAGGATCAACATAAGTATTAGGGAACAATCAATGATAAAATATTGGGGAGACTCAATTGGAAGAGACAGGAAGAACTGTACTAAGGAAGAATAGAAAAAAGAAATTATAAAAACATACAACACCAGGGATTCGCTGGTCGTCACCGACCCAACTACTAATCTAGCGGTATCCGGCTTAGCTATGGGGGAGCGGACGGGACCCCGCGTTTTCCAGATCCTATGGTCGTATGTGGTAGAGTCATTGCCAAATGATGTTAATAAAGCAGCTCAGCTCAGCGTATGTGGGCTGAATATGCAACTACTGGCTCAATGTTAGCTGAGTGCTTGGATGCTGCTGGAATAGGCGTCAAGAGCGCGCAATGAATAGCGTCGCGGGGTATGCTTGGCGTCTTTCCTCTGTAGGTACTTATCGAATCCGAGCCAGTCTAATAGAAATGTCATTGGCGATTTTATCGTCAAATGAGATATGCAGTTAGCTAAGCTCACGTACGTCCACAGACCAAGGGCGGCAGAGAATCGGGTGTGGCCAGAGCGTGTCTTAGTAATTATCGTTCGGTATCTCCGCGGTGCCAAGAAACCTGTCTCCCCGACTCTGTGCCAGTGATCGGCATTGAGCGCGGAGAAAAATGCCACTTCGGCTTTAAAGAAACTGACCTCTATCGGTGGTAACAGTGTGGGGTCCCATAATGTGTATACCACGACTCGGTACCGAAGTGCACTGCAGACATAAGTGTGTTATATTATTCATTCAGTAAGCTATGCCTAGAAGTATGATAGATAATGCCTGCTCTTCCTCAAAGCAAACTGCAACG
Source organism: Xylaria sp. FL0064 (assembly GCA_022593225.1). Taxonomy (NCBI): domain Eukaryota; kingdom Fungi; phylum Ascomycota; class Sordariomycetes; order Xylariales; family Xylariaceae; genus Xylaria; species Xylaria sp. FL0064. Next base: position 33,986 of record JAJKLE010000044.1, on the reverse strand, counting down.
AGGAATCGACAGCGGCAAATTATGAGCTGCTGTATCAAGAAGATGGTAGATGGTGTGAAGACACCATGACGTATCCCCTGGATCGCTTCAACACTGGACTCGGCTTATTCGAGAAAGAGAATATATAAGAGCAGGCTGACCGTCACCTTTATGCTGTTTGAAGTGCTATCACATCGTGTCATCGTAGCCAGCTATCTCCTCAGTTACTAGCATTACGAGAACTTACGCCTTTTTGATAGCAGTCTAACGACTTCGAGCTAAAATGCCGCCTCCAAGGGGAGTTCCCAATGTGATCGAAGGGCCAGGTGAATATGGTTCGACTCCTCTTGAGTCTTATTGTCTCCTAACTACTTCCCAGGTGACTACGACACGACTTCAATCGTTCATAATGACACATACCCTGCCATTGACCCAGCCACAGCCGACTTGAGTGGAAAGGCCGTCTTCATCAGCGGTGCGACGCGAGGTATAGGCAGGAGCATAAGTGTCTCTTTTGCGAAGGCAGGGGCGTCAATGATTGCCATAGGCGGGAGATCAGACCTCAGCGGCACTGCACAGGCAATCAAGGCGGCGGCGGCGAGCGTGGGAAAGCCAGAGCCAATGATTCTCGAACTGAAGCTCAATGTCGTAGACCAGGACAGCGTCGATGCAGCAGTAGCCGAGATCAAGAAGACCTTCGGTCGCATTGACGTCGTGGTCAATAACGCTGGGGCTGGTCCCGTCCTTGTCCCAATCGCGGAAATAGACCCCGAAGATTGGTGGAATACAATGGCTGTCAACCTCAAGGGGCCCTATCTCGTGATGCGCGCTCTCATTCCGCTGATGCTCGAGACCGGGGGGCTCAGCACATTCGTTACCGTCAGCAGTGTCGGTGCGCTGCTACGCAACCCAGGCTTAAGCGCGTATCAGACCTCGAAGCTCGCTGTACTGAGACTCACCGAGTTTCTTCACGCCGAGTATAGCGCCAAGGGAATCCTTGCTTTCAGTATACACCCGGGAAACGTGCCCACCGACATGACATCTGGTCCTGACGGCAAGGTGCCAGAGGAATTAGCTCATAGTACGTTTATGATCCCGGTAGCATGTCCCTCGATGCGCAATGGAACGTGAATGTTAACGACTCCTGGCAGTTTTCGTCGAGACGCCCGAGTTAGCTGCAGATTCAATCGTCTACTTGACGAAAGAAAAGCGAGATTGGCTTGGCGGACGGTATGTCAATGTTACATGGAATCTCCCTGAGCTCATGAGCAAGGAGGACGAAATAGTCAAGGGCGACAAGCTCAAGGTTCAATTGGTGGTCTAATGTAACAGCCGCCCGTTCAAGTGTCTACTGAGGCAGACCTGGGCTTGCTGTGAGAAGTAGTAAAAATGAAATCTAGATAACCTTGTTACTTCAGTCCTTGCTTCTACCCGTCCAAGATGGGAAGGCCCTTGCGACCGATAGCCCAGATGTCTGTCTGTACTATCGTAGAACTGATTACTGCAGAGTTGTAAATACGCTATTCTTTGCCGGTGGCGTGCTAAAAATAGTAGTTTATACCGATCCATAGCACGTGATACCCCGGCTACAACGGCTTTGCTGACGCTGTTAGGGCGAAATGCTCCCCCTTGTCGGCTATGGCCTTGTTTGTTCATGGAAAATGGCTGACTTGACCTCGTCTTATTTCATCTCCCCTCAAAGCACTCGCATACCGACCCAACATAGCGCTGGAAGGTATTTCAATCAGCTCCTCTGTAACTTCGTCGCTGTTGAGGCGTGAACTTCTTATCGAACTTCACCATGGTTGATTCTATCACTGACAGCCTGGCTAAACTACATGCTCTCTCTCGATCCGTCCGAGGGAAATACGATGAAGATTTGGGGCAAGAGATCGACGATTTCACAGTAGCTGGAGGTGGCCACAGCTCTCGGAGGACAGAGATCACAGCTCACCAGCTGGGGATCAGCCACGCACTCAAGTTGGTCCTTGCGAATAACCATGTCGTGTCCCAGAACGACGCCGCTCTTGAATCAGAAGGACTAAGTCCGGCTCTAGAAGCGCTATTAGACAAGCCGCACATTCAAGTTCCCGCGGAGCTAACAGACCGATCCTATCCATTGACTGAGTATTTCATAAGCTCCAGTCACAATACCTATCTCGTTGGGCATCAACTCTCCGGAAAATCGTCAGCGTCAGCTTATGAGTCGGCCCTGACAACTGGTGCGCGGTGCGTCGAGATTGATGCTTGGGATAACGAGGAGAATGAGGACGAGCCCAAGGTCACGCACGGGTATACCCTTGTCTCAAACATTCCATTCCGCTCAGTTTGCAAGGCCATCCGCGATGTCGTCGACAAAGAGGCGGCTGAGGCCGTAGACCGGCAGGGTTACCGGGCCGCACCCATCATTTTGTCACTCGAGAATCACTGCGGGGCCCACGGCCAGATGCGCTTGGTGGAGATTATGAAGGAGATCTGGGGCGACAGATTGCTGAGCAAAGCCATCCGCCAGAAAGGCCATCAAGAACAGGACACTAAAGATGAGCAGGTATATCTTAGCGAGCTTGGGTCCAAGATAGTACTCATCGTCGAGTACTTCTTCCCGAACGCGGACGACAAGAGCAGTGATGAGAGCAGCGATGATTCTAGCAGCGAAGATGAAGAGGAGAAGGAGGCCCGTGCAGCATACAAGGCGCGAAAGAAGGCAGTGAAGAACGGCGGGATCATTCCTGAGCTCGCGGCTCTCGGTGTTTATGCGCAGTCTGTTAAGCCGAGAGACAACTCGTGGTTTGAGAGTACACTGAATGAACCTCATCACCATCTCATCAACCTCTCTGAGACCGGTCTTCAGGCACTGATGCCTGCGAACAACGACTATATATCCCGCCACAACGCGAATTACCTCATGCGCGTCTTTCCAAAGGGCACCCGCATCTCGTCCAAGAACTTCCCGCAAGTTCCGTTCTGGGGTGTTGGAGCGCAGATCTGCGCAATGAACTGGCAGACTTTTGGAGGCAGTATGCAACTGAATGAAGCAATGTTCAGCGGGACAGAAGGTTTCGTGTTGAAACCAGCGGCCTTGAGGGCTGGTGGCAGTGGCCGATTGAACAATGGGCGGCGGAAGAAGTTGCGTCTTCACGTTGCTGGCGCCTCGAACGTCCCGGTGCCAGAGGACCGGGCTGCAGAGGATATCAAGCCGTACGTTACATGCTCACTTGTGCACCCCGACGATGTCGAGGGGAAACATCAGAAGAGCAAGACGAAACACTACAGACAGCATAAGCTAGGGTTTCTGCATAAAGGCGAGAACCCTCCGCCAACCGATCCGCTATGGGATGAGATATTGGAATGGGAATACGACGACAACGAGCTTGTCTTTCTACGAATATTCATCAAAGATGACATCAGCTTCACGGAGAATCCGATTTACGCCGTCACAGCTGTCCGGTTGTTTTATGTCGTCCCAGGCTGGAGTTTTATCCGCCTGCTCGATTTGAAGGGGCATGAGACGAGATGCTCTCTTTTAGTGAAGTTTGAATTTGAGGATGTTTAATAATATTGTCCCACGAGCTAAAAGAATAAAAAAAGGTCCAAAAAATCGACCCTTTTGTTTGTTTACCTGCTACATCCCGCCCTGACATTGATGCCACTGAGCTTAGCTGTGAGCATTCAAGTTTGAGTGAGATACAATTGCGAGCATCATGCACTTGGGTTCGCTCTGCACAAAGGTCCGAAAGTATTCCGGCCTGACAGTATGGTGTCCTTGTATTTGTTTTCCTTTTATATTCATCGCTATCTCTTGTCGATCCCGTCGTGATCACTAACTTGGTCGGAGTTGGTAGTTCCGCTCCGATCGTACCATCCAACCCACCCTCGCGACACAACCTTGAACTGACCCGTCCCTAGCTCTCGGAGATACGACGGTCAACAAATCTACGAAGCCTGAACATGGAAAGCGCGGGCGTAATCAGCAACCTCGCCAACGCTGGCCAAGATGGCGCCAAATCGGTAATACCAGTCTCCACCAGCGCGGCCATCGACCAGATCAATATGCCGGTTGAACTGTCCGTCGGAGTACTTGGCAGCGGCTAGTGAAGGAAGCAATACTCAGGCACAAATCAATAATTTCAACAAAACTTAATAGAGAATCTCAGCGTTTACCGTCGAGAACAGTGGTAGTGTCGTTATAGTCGTAGATCGGCGCGGCCCACGGCGAAGTGCCCGTCTGGATGGGGTTGACGGCGAACGTATACAGCTCGAGTCGGAAGGTATCGTTCCTATCTTCGATTTCCCAGGTTATCGCGTAGTCGGTGCCCTCGTTGTAGTATGCGTCGACAGGGATATTGTTGGTGAAGGAGAAAGCCTGCGCGGCTCCGGCGAGGAGGGCTGGGACTGCTGCGAGGAAAAACTTCATTTTGCTGGTGGTGGTGATGATCTCTCGGTACTGGAAAATGCAACGGAGGCTGCTTGCTTGGTCATAGGCAATAACATTGAGCACATCGTGATGCTTTAAATACTGTGATCCGTACGGCCGCACTCTACAGCTTCATCCCGCCATCGCGATAGAAGTACAGTAATCATTGTTAGATCGCGGTCTAGTCCGTCTGATCCTGCATCTACACGGCTGCAACATGCCTACCCATACGATGCCGACTTCAGGCGCAGCTACCCTTATTCTTAAAAGAGAAGGTCGGTCAACCCTTCAGCCACTTTGCCGATGGAATCAGTTTGCATTATTTAATCACCTAGCAACAGAGGATGTTTGCATAAGTTGTGTTTAATGAGCCAAGCCACGCGAATTTGTTTTCCGCTGCTTCGTAGGTAATGCGGCCGCATGTAGGACTGATCTATGGCTTACATGTCATTCTTGTGACGTAATTGGGTATGTTTTATACTATGCCGAGTACCTTGCTTGAGTCCTACAGCTAACCCTTTGCACTTTGTTTACAGCTTTCATTTCTATAGGATTCGTCCAAACATACCAGTATCCCTCTGCTAACCCATTTCACCCAATCGAAGTCATGATTGTATAAGATGCGCCTAAATGCAGATTATTAAGCGGAAGATGAGATGAACACGATCGGCCCCGCCAAGACTGCACCGGCTGCGGGCGCAACTCCGACTTCCCGCCTCGGAGTCTACGGCGGTCTCTAGGTTTTGCGATTCTAGGCAGGCGTTGTCGTGCCATTAAACCTATATCCATGCGTATTATTGCTCTTAAGTGACCCTTTAAAAAAGCATCATTGGACCGTTATTTGAAGTTGAGCAACACGACAGTAACTCCTAAGAGAGTTTGCGCCCAATAAGAACCGGACCGCTTCCTGGCATGTTCGCGTGTTCGCATGATGATCAGTGTAGACCTTCACTCGAGTAACCACGTGACCTTTCTTGGTTTTCCCTTCGGCAGTCATTTTCGGGTCGATATGCAAGGGGACTCTAGCGCCGTAAATGCTACCAGGGGGGAAGGCGGAGGGACCGGAAGGCGTAGAGAGTTAAAGGTTGCTATTCACTACTCTTCACCGTTCAGGATATGAATACTTGGCCATTGCTAACTTTGAGTACGATATTGGAAGAACTACCTGATATAAGTGTGAATTTGACCGAAGCAGTTTATGAAATTCAGGAACCAAGTCGTGTGTATCTGCGGTAAACAGCTGCTACGGCCTGCAAGACTCATGTGATATTAATTCACATATTTGTATGGATATCAGTTTGAGCTCGACGTGTAGATGCTTCGGAAAACAATCAACCCCGAATGCCGGCGTTCCCTCTCTATGTGGACTGGGTATCTTCATATGTTATAGGTTTTGTTACAAGTGATGTACATTTTCTCATGGCTCCGCTTCCAACTTCTGTGGAATCAGACCTTCGGCCATGTTGATGGCGCCCTCCATGTCGTTTTTGTTAAAGAGGAAAAGCCCCTGAATCGCAGCGGTGCTGGTGCGGACTGGCGCAACACCTTCAGCAGCCTCGCGGAACAGTCCGAGTTCATCTAGACGTGTCAGGAACCGTTCTCTGTTCACGCCGTCGGGATCGACATCTCCGTAGAATCGATCCCACATCTCGGCTGCCTGGTATCGAGTGGCCTCCCCGATGCGGACCATCATGTCGACTCTACCAGGTCTGATGAGAGCAGGATCGAGTAATTCGATATGATTGGTGGTAAGGAATGCGATCCTCTCCTCGCCGGCAGACAGGCCATCCAGGGCGTTCAAAAGGCCCGAAAAGGTCACGGTCCCGCCGCTGTAGCCGTCAGCATCACGCCTTCTCCGATTCACAAACGCAGAATCAGCATCTTCTAATAGTACAATGGAACGCTCGGGGAGCTTAGTAAGGAGAAAGGCAAGCTTGTCATCTGTCACACCAATCTCGCTTAGATTTATCATGGCCACGCTGTAGTCCAGTTCACCGGCAAGGGCTTGAATGAAGGAGCTCTTTCCGCTTCCCGGGGGCCCGTAGAGAAGATATCCTCGACGGTATGGTATGCCGCGATCGACATACCACTGGCGACGAGCCAGAAAATCCCTCACGTCATTCACGATGTCTTCTTTCACGCCCTGGTCCAGAATGACGCTGGCCAGAGGGCGCTTCCTGCGCGGCACGCCGAGCGGCACCCAGTCGAAGTTCCTCACCGAGTATACCACCGTCTTGCCCTCGTTCGCACGCAACGCCAACCCGCGGGCCTCGGTAAAAACGTCCTCGAAGATGTGGCGGTGCGCATAGAGCGTGGTCAGCTCGAGGGTCTCGTGCGGCTCGCCCGTGTTGGTCTTAGCGGTGGCCTGCTTTTCGCGGTTGACGGCGATGTAGGCGTGCTTGTACTTGACGATGTGGCGTCCGTAACCGGGTTGCAGGAAGAAGCTGGCCTGCGTCGGCCCGTTGGGCGTGGAGCTCGTCGTCGTCGTCACCGAGAGCTTATTGATGCGCGTGAGGCGCTTGGCAAGGAACGACGTCTGCGGCCGAGGCTCCGACAACCAGGCCAGCACCCACGGATACGCCGGGTCTTGTCGGCTGATCTCGACGTTGACCAGCAGACGCCGCCGGATTAAGCTGGCCGATGTGAGGACGCCGCGCCGCGCAAAAGCAAGTACGGCGCCCAGTGACGCCAGGCCGAAGCCGCCGGCGAACACGGGGTTGTCTAGAAGCCCATTGATGTTGAATAGTGATCCTGCTGCCGACGCTGCCGGCTCGGACATAACGATTCGAAAGCACTGCGCAAGAGGTCAGTCGGTCGCTTTCTGGGGCTTTACCGCGCTACTGCTTGTCACAGGCTCCAATTTGGAGCTTGCTTGAAATCGATGGAACTTCTTACATGTATGCCATCTATCTTATCCTTATCTTATCTTGCCCGATCTAATCTAATCTTGCTGTGTCCAGGGTCAGAGTTACCAGGCAGTTACTATGTACCTATCCCAGCCCACCTTTTCGCGTTATCGGTTCACATGCTTGGACTCAACTGCCTGCAGAACTAGTGGCCCCCTGGTATAACCCGGCAATTGTGAGGTTTTGACCACGATACAACGACTCCTTCCTCCTATTCCCGTTATAAAGCCATTCAGCCTCATTTTGTCCCTTGCATGCCTTTTTCGATCAGTAATCTTTTATTTCGTCTGTGGTGCTGTACTCTGCGATGATTAATCATAAAACGGATTTTGCCCCGCAACCCGACAGAATCTATAAAAATCACCCACCTCCGTGACTCCTCAAGGTTAAGGGCGCAAATGACCAATGGAGTATCACAGCGATGAGGTTATTGCTCTTCATTCGCTTTATCTTATTTGAGCGAACGTTATTAGCTCTATTTATAATATCTAATACGCAGGTTAATCATTTCTCCTGATGTCACATCTATATGGTGATTTATAATGAGAGTGCTAGGCTGGTATTCTATAAATTCAGCCGTGTTCTGCAACACACACAAATCCCACACCGACGACTGTACTATGACATCACACTCTATATACTAATACATATACAATACAAAGCCTCGGATAAGTCGCAAGTTGAAAAGAAAAGGAATAGCTGGTATGATAGAAACATCCGATACTGACGATACCGCCCAGGCTGGAAGTGGCATAGCTGAGAAGAGTGTCGACGAAGTATCAACAGAGTTTAACTTCGACGATGACCCGGCGAACCCATACAATTGGCCGAAGTGGAAGAAAAATCTTCAGTTAGCAGATGCCGCAATCGTGTCATTTACAGGGTTGGTGGTCCATGGTCAAATCCCTAACTCACGTCTTCATTATCACTAACACGAACGGCTTTCACGATATTAGATCGGTTGGCACGTCCATCATCAGCCCAGCACATCAACAACTAATCGATGAGTTCGGAGTATCCAGCACTGTGGCGTTTCTCCCTCTAACAACTTAGTAAGTGGTCTTCAAAACTGACTCCTATCGTTCTCGCAGCGGCACAACTCTAAGTTAAAATGCAGTTCGAAAGTATTTAACGATAACTAACTTGGATGATTGCAGTGTACTCGCACTGGGCCTGGGACCCGTCATCGGGGGTCCTCTTTCCGAAACAGCAGGCCGCAAGGCGATCTTCGTCGGAGCAGCGCTTGTAGGTGGGCTATTCGCGCTGGGAGCTGGATTCACTACCTCTTTTGCCGGCCTTTGTGTCCTTCGGTTCTTCGCTGGTTTTGCATATGGTCCAAGCTTATCTATCGGTAGCGGGTTTTTGGCCGAGACGTAGTACGTATTAACAGGTTTTTTGATTTCGTCTTCAGCAAGGTTACACAAGCTCGCACATCCCCAGTAAAACTTGGGTGTTCAGTCGAATCTCTTGTATAACATCCACTCTAACTCTTCACTTGACTTAATAGCACGCCAGCTGAAAGAGGTCTTCCATCTCTTCTATGGATCCTCAGTCCATTCTTAGGCCCTGGCCTTGGGTAAGTGCACCGCAAAACTCCCCTGTCCGCCCGTCTAGAGAAAGCTAACAAACCCTACTCGCAGTCCCGTTCTCCGTGTCTTCCTCGTCGACCGTAAGGGGTGGCGATGGACCCAATTTACACTCGTCTTTTTCTCCGCCTTTAGTCTGATATGGGCATTAATCGGAAGCGAGTCCTACCATCCCATCATTCAACATCGTCGGATGGAGCAGTTTGGCATAACCCCACCAGAGAGCACGCCCTTAGCCGAGACACTACAACAGTTCTTAACTACCGGGCTTCTTCGGCCGCTCCATATGATGGTGACGGGGCCTATCGTGGGCTTCCTTTGCTTATACGTAGCATTCATATTCGGAGTTCTCTTCAATTTCTTCGGGGCCTTCTTTTACATCTTCGAACATGTCTATGGCTACACCCTCATACAGTCTGGGCTTGTGTTTCTGGCTGTTGCATTCGGGTGCGTGGTTGGCGCCTTCATCATCTGGGTGTGTGGCCGGCTATTCTACCAGCCTCAGGTCCGCCGGTTCCCACCTCACCAAGTACCACCCGAATACCGTTTACTCCCAGCAATGATCGGCAGTATCGCCCTTCCCATCAGCATCTTCATATTCGCATGGGCTACTCGTCCAAGCATCTCTCCAGCAGTGCCCATCTTGGCGATAGTGATCTTCGGAGCGGGCAATATCAATTTATTCGTCAGCGCGCTTCAGTACACAGGCGACGTGTATCATCGGACCAACGTCGCCAGTGCTACTAGTGCTAATAGCCTCGCCCGATACGGACTGGCCGCTGTGTTCCCCCTATTTTCTCTGCAGCGTGAGCTCTCACTCGACTTCCTCTATTCTAAGCATCAAGTTTTACTAATACGGTTCTACAGTCTATCAGAATCTAGGCGTAGCTTGGGCTTCTAGTCTTTATGGCTTCTTGTCCATTGCTCTGTTGCCCCTGCCATTCCTGCTATTCAAATTCGGGAAAACTATTAGAAACAAATCGAAATATCAGACTGCAACTTACTAGTAAAAACACCTGTTAATTTTAAAGATAATATTGTGGACGACTGTTACAGAGTTGGCATGGAAGCCTGTAGCTTCCAGCTAAGGGGAAGATGCTTTTAGAGCGGATATCATATTAAAATGATCTTATATAATTTGAAGTTCATTTTGTGAGGATAACGCGTTAATAAAGAACTTTGAACATAGGATGTTATACTAAATCCCTATTACTAGAGTTGCTAGCTACACAGAGAAACCCTAATGTGCCGCTCTAGCAGGAAATTACTGTCAATGCCTGGTCATAAGGATGAGGAAGAAATTCTAGTAGCGCTGTGATCCGCTTGAGCACATGTCGCTGTTGGGATTAAGTAATACTAAATACTTATGGTAGCACATATACATGATGGCGCTGATTAGTTTTTCAGCAAGTAATGCTGAGCTGGCTCTTAAAAGATTTCCGGTTATACGAATGTGGCTAAGGAATGTTTCAGGGGCTACTAGTAAAGAGATATGATTCATCATTGATAGGACTCTGGTCTCAATTGTAGTGGGTGCTTGTTGGTGCTAATTTGGGCTCAAATGATCGTGATCATCTCCGTCTTCGCCGCTGCAAAAAGCCTATGTATACCTTCACGTGGAGAACTCAGGTCAAACCTTCCTACACGATAGAAGCCCCCTTTTTCGTTAGCTCTATGAACGATGAGGCCGGCGGTGATGGTTGTTAGCTCCTTCTCGGTGATTTAGTAAGTGCCAATAACAACGAGCTTGAAATTTCCTTGCAACGTTTCTTGATCCGAATCGTCTGTTTCCACCGCCCAATCTAAAAATAAGGAAATATCCTGGCCATCCTGTGTTGTTTGTACAATTGACTGCCCATTACTGAGATGACCAAATGATATCTGGATACAGGGCCCTATATCATATGTCAGTGTAGGCGGATCCGTATATATCACCCATCTGATTTGATTCGTCTTCCCAGTCAGCGCTCATGTCCTGAAGGATACACAGTGCATCAATCCATATATATGACAGCGACAAGGCTCTTGACGTGGCTATAGCATCCTGAAGAACTTGAGGGAGGTCGCAAAGTCGAAAGCCAGCCATTTTGGCAGGCTCTGTCCGGGAAGTCAGGTGGTATGATGCGTCCGGCATTTCCCCCCAACAGTAACTCAACGCTGCATACCGTGGAAAAGGTTTATTAGGCGGAAGTTTTCTTTTAATTTCGCTGCTGTGGACAAGTCGGAGAAATTGTGTGTCATCACCTATCTCGATCAACCTGGTTGGTAGGTAAGGATCCCCAAGGTTCTCACAAGCTTCATGGCGACCGATTCGGTTACAGCAGTCCGATAATGTGACCCTGAGCCTATCAAGGGCCTTAGTGTTCGAAAGGCTGAGTGGAATTGGCGTAGTCCTCAATCCTAGCCATGCCGAAGATTTGTCTCCCGGATCAGCTATAACTTTCTGTCAACACTGACAGCTTGGGCCAAGGCAGTTACAGCGAGTTTAATATTACCATTTGGTAGTAACTCTACGAGACAGTTAATTATGCAGTAGGGACCAGGGCGAAAAGCGTCAAGTCTCGATTTTGCATTGCGAAGGATGGCACGGAGCTGGAAAGATCTCAGCCCAGGGCCGCCACTCCCATAGGTATGCTTGTCAATAAGAACAAGGTCTGAAGTTCCCCATGTATAAGAGCAGTATAGCCTGAGCAATATTTCGCTAGGCGGGTTAGGATCTTCGAGTACATCCTTGAACAGGCAAGTAACGTCTTGTGAGCGGAGTAAATCTATTAGAAACTGGCAGAATTCGCATCCTGCTTGAGCCGTCGCGCTGAGTTTTGGTAGACGCGGCAACGAATCATCTAAAATCCAACCGTAATTGAGGACAGATTTTCCACTTCTGTCGAGTGTGAAGTGCAAGCCCATTTGGCCGCTGGCCAACCTCGCCTCGCGGCCTCCTGATTTTGCATCGTCAAACCTAGCACCTTGGCAATTGGCGCACTGGCCAACACCAAGATTGGAAATAGCTGACAGCGATGCCATAATAATGAGTTAGCGCTGAGGCTACGTGGAATATGTAGGCTTCTATCTAGAGCGTGGTGAATAAAGAATTTCAGAAAGGGCGGACAGATTGTAACAACTATTTGCTGCGAGTAGGCCGCCTACTCCTAGTGTATTGTTAACTCTAGCAAGTTAACGGGCGCCTTTTCTATAAAAGTAAAACGGTAGGAAGGGGTAAAAAATACGCAAAAAGATATAGAAAAACATACAACACCAGGGATTCGCTGGTCGTCACCGACCCAACTACTAATCTGGCGGTATCCGGCTTAGCTATGGGGGAGCGGACGGGACCCCGCGTTTTCCGGATCCTATGGTCGTATGTGGGAAACAATGGTCTTAATTGCATATATAATTAGCCGAGCACAAGCTAGATCTCACCTATTGGCATGTCGGATCGCGAGCTGCAACCTAGATAAAGCCGTTCTCACAGGAATAATAATGTCACAGCTATGTATGGACTGTGTTATTTCTGGTCTTTTTATTTACTTAACTACCAGATCCTATGACGAGAGTTAATTATCTGCACGCAAATACTATATTTTTTCGAAATGACTTGACTTAATGCATTGTCCAGGTGCTGTGATCCTATAGCCTAGCGTTAGAGGCTTCACTCAGGGGCTTCCCAGCTACCTAGAGCGACAGCACGCTGGCACCACCTACCCGCCAAAATAGGGGTAGAAGCTAGCGCCGCCAGACCAACACCAATGGTGTCTTATTCAAAAAGATAAGAAATGAAGGAAAGCAATATTTGGGGCGCGGGACAATGATGCCGTAATATACATTATATAGCATCAAAAAGTTCTATTCGGCATTCTACTGCTTCTAAAATACCGTCGCACCACCGTCAACAACTAGGTCGGCGCCATTGATATATGTTCCAGCAGTACTGGCAAGGAGCACCACTGCCCCGGTCAACTCGGAAGGGCTGCCCATCCTTCCGCTTGGGTTCCGAGATGCCCATATCTTTCGGTTCTCGGCAAGCCCATCTCCCTCGTTCAGGATGGTGTCCATATACCCGGGACTGATCGAGTTGGTCCGGATACCGTATCTCGCCCACTCGGCCGCGAGACAATTCTTCAAGGTCAGGAGCGCCGCCTTGCTTACATTGTACGCTGCTTGAGGCTGGGGAAAGTTGACGCGATGAGCCGAGATGGAAGCGATGAAGGTGATGGATCCGCCGGTGCCTTGCTGCACCATACGGCGCGCAGCCGCCTGGGCGCAGATCATGGATCCGGTCGTATTGATGTCGAGGACCTTCCGCCATTGCGAGATGGGCATGTCGAGAGTCTCGATGCAGCCAACAACACCCGCGAAGCACAGCAGCACGTTTACCGAACCCAGTACCCGGCAAGTTTCCTCGACCGCCGCGTTCACAGCCTCCTCATCTGTGACGTCGGCTTTCAGCGCCGCTATGTTGGCCTTTGGAAATTTTAGCCGCAACGCCTCAATCTCCTTCTGTGCCGATTCTGGGTTCATGTCGAAGATCATCACACCGCTGGCGCCATGTTCCAGTAAAGCGTCACAGGCTGTTAGACCGAGGGTGCCTGCACCACCGGTTACGATAACGTTTCCTCGCACAGAGAAACGGTCTTTAGCGCCTTCGACAGGGTCACGCTGAGGGACTACTTGCGGAAGCGGTGTCATTGACGAGGCAGATCCGTCACTAAGGACCATGGAGGGGAGGATCCTCTTGGTCAAGGCCTCGCGGCCTGGCAGCTCAGCTGGCGGCGGAGACATAGCCACAACTTTGAGGTGTTCGTCAATCTAATTGTAGTAGCTAACTGCAGTAGCGTTTAATAGTACCAGCGAAGAGTGAGTCTTTTGACCGACGATGCTTAACATTACCTGGGAAGCACATTACAGAAAGTAGTTTCGGCATACGTAGCAGGAGCCCTTCGGTCTCCAGACTGTATGCATGTTCAGAGACTAGAAGTGATCCACAGTAAAGCAGGTCGAGTGAGGAGGGGTGCCAGTAAACAGCTAACCTTAGAAAAATACTACTTGCTTTAGGGGTGGGCTTCGGAGCACACCCTCCCGACCTCGCATAGGTCCACCTTTGTCCGCCGGGAAATTGACCGGTCACAGCATACATCATGCAGCGGATCCGGACGCGCTTCGGTCAACTGTCACCCGCCCCATCATCAATGCTGCACCACTTCAAGCCATTGACAACTCATTTGGATGGGCCTATCGCATATAACTCTGACATCCTACGGCATCCCACATTGCTCAAGATGTTGCAATTGATTGAGAATCCGCGACGTGGCTACATTATTGGCTCCATTGTACCATGGAAAACACTTACATCGCTTTAACTGAAAGGGCTATTGAGATACACAGAAAGTCCGCTCTCGCAAGAGTTATAGTTGCTCTCGCTGGTCCACCGGGGTCGGGGAAGTCAACCATAGCAGCAGAAGTCGCTGGTCGAATCAACCGCCAAGCCGGACAATGCATTGCGGTTGTCCTCCCGATGGACGGCTTTCACTACCCTCGAGCATATCTCGATACGCTGCCGAATCGTGCTGAAGCTTACAGCCGACGGGGAGCCCATTGGACATTCGACGCGGAGGGAGTCCTTGACCTAGTCAAAACATTGCACTCGTCTCGAACTTCAGCTCCAGCTATCATTTCAGCGCCAAGCTTCGACCATGCCACGAAAGATCCCGTTGAGGGAGGTATTGTGGTCGCCCCAGACGCTCAAATCGTCATCATCGAGGGTAATTGGCTGCTGTTCGACTGCGATCCTTGGAAACAAATCAGGGCTTATGTGGATGACACTTGGTTTGTCGATGTTGACGAAGACCTAGCGCTCCAGCGAGTCGCGTCAAGGCATCTTAGATCCGGTGTCGAGGCAAGTTGGGCGTCTGCCTTTGCTAGAGCAAGTCAGAACGATTTGTTAAATGGAGAGGAGATTCGACGCTTTTTGATCAAACCAAGTGTCGTTGTAAGAAGCATCGAGACCTCGACAAGGGAAGAGGATTACATCGAACCCGCTAAACCGGTACCCGTGGAAGGCCAATGTATAAAAGCAAGGACTTAGGGTTCAGACTAGCCAACTACGACATGGCGAAAACAACAATAAACCTTATACCAAATATTGCGAGTGATAATAGGAAGTTATATACAGCATCTTGTTACAGTTGTCCTTGCTGCTTGTGCAGGTACGGCCGGGCTTTTCTGTGCCGCCGTGACTAGAGATTTTGGCGCCACACTAGTCTTATCCGTGGACGTTCTGCATAACAAGTTAGCGGTTGCGGGAAAAGTGGTAGGGACGAGGATAGGAAGAATACTTAGCTATGCCTGACTCTCCACTTACATCAGAAGCGCATGCGCGTCTGCTCATAGAAGCCCACCCCCTAGGAGACGGTGCCAACTTAGTAATCGATGCATCAGGCGCAGAGACGCGCGCAGAGACGTCAATTAAAAACGCGAACATCTCTGCTGCGATCTAGTGGCACGTACGTTCGAGTCAGTATGGGCAGGCAAACTGTTAACTTTCCTATTTCCGAGGTCTGCAATCGGGGAAATACTCGTCAAGGGCTCATTTCGTTACCCCGCAGACGATTTTGAAACTGAGGTGAGTCTGGCAGGAAAGGGCTTTTCCAAGTTGCAACCTTTCATCACGAATGTTTTCTCTTCGGAAAAGGCAACGGAGGCTTGGGAGATTACTGGTCACGGTGAAGATATCAAAAATATGATTGAGGGCGCAAGGGTTGAGCGGCTCGTCTGTGATAAGATCGCATTTGTCAGGGAATTTCATTAAAGGATCTCTAAGTTAGAGTGACTAATACTAGCTCGTTACGTAATCTAGGCGAAGCGAGAAAGGATACAATGCAGCCGAGACACAGCAGAGACATTCGCTATGCTACCCCTGATTCAAGGTTATCTCTTTCTACTCTCGGGTAAGGCGGGCGACAAAGGAGGATTCATTCCAGCCCCCGCCGGAAACGGCCATAAAGCATTATCTAGGTTCCGACCTACCAAACAATATAAGCTACCAATACTCTAGCTCTATTTTCATGTGTTAATTGGCTAGATATAGGTGATTTCTATTGTCCAATGTCAAGATGGCCACTTCAGACGGTGACTGCCTATTATCTCAGAGGGCCAAGGCGCTGGCGCGCGAGACAGAAAATGCTATCACGAGATCGAGAACATGGAATTTCGAGAAAGTGCTAGGCAATGGCAGCTACGGTGTAACCGTCTTGCTCAGCGAGAGAAATCCTTTTCGTTCACGCCGTCCGAGAAAAGTTGTCTTAAAGAGGCCGTTGAGAGGAGACGCGGGGATCGACGACTTTATCCTCGAAGCGCGATTACTTGATGTAAGGCAACATCTCGTTTTTGAAATGCTATTTATGCTAACCCAAGTCATGTATCAGACCCTGCGCGGACACGCACATATCTCTCAATTCATTAACTTCGCCGAAGATGTTACAAGTTTTAGGCAGGGAAATGAGAGGGTGAAGCGCATGCTTAAGCGTATTTTAGCCGCCTTTAGGAAGCCTCAAGCAAATTTATTTGGGGCTCTGAGTATGAGTAACGGCCCGGCGTTATTACTAGAATACTTGGAAAATGGGGATCTACTCAGAATCGTGGAACACACATATCATCACCGCGAGCAACTGCCTAACCGGCTTCTTTGGAGCTGGTACCATTGCTGTGAGATGCCCCCTCTTTCAATTGTGCCATAGGACATTACGGGTGCAAAATGCTAATCAAAGCAAGTGGTACGGGCTTGTATTGCGATGACATACGTAAGGGAAGAGATTACACCTTCCATAGAGTTGGAGATGCTTCGGACGGACCAAGATCACTTACGAGTCGTCCATAACGACATCGCTGCTAGAAACGTTATGGTTGGTGACTGTGATCCCCTTGTTCAGGAGCGTAAGTATTCTCAACGTTCATCGTCCTTTCTATTCCACGTCAGTCCGAGGACAGGGCCTATTCAAGTAGTCTCTTACCTCAGTCAGATAGCAGCTACTAACTTTTGGATGCGCAAAAGACCGAGCGACGCCGAAACTAACGCTGATCGACTTCGGGCTAGCTCACCAACTACCTCTGGGCCGCGAAAAAGAATCTGAAAGAAGGAACCTAAAGGAGGTCAATACAGTTAGTTAATACTTTTCGAACACACGTCAGAAATATCTTGCTAATAACAGGATCATAGCTAATGTTAGACTTGATTAATCCACGAATCAGGATGAACGGTCGAGGCATCTATCCATATGAATGCAACGGAATACGAACAATAGCAGGCGGTCTCTTTGACGAAAGGCGACTTTCGTTGCTAGACCCTGAACTACGAACGCTCCTTGCTCAATCTTTCAGGATCGCAATCAATGGGGAACCTTTCCGACGGCCTTCGCTGGCGGAAACGTTTGAGCGAACACGAAGAGGAATGCTAAAGCCTCCGGAGTCGTATCAAAGTCAGATTAGGGAGAGTGACGATTATATACAGGCGAGACTACAGCGCTTACTGCTTGATGCTCACGATGAATCGCGCTGAAGTGGCACGGATAATCCCAGCGCTCGGAGACCCAATGAAAGATTCGGTTTCGCTTTTTTCTATATTGTTTTGCGTGCTGTGAGCAGCTTCATCGCAAATGATGAGCGCAAACCCGATCGAGCACGCTCAATTTCCATTCTATCTATGCTATCGATTCCACCCCTATAGCTAGTAGGAGGGCTTAAAGCCCATGTATAGTGCCCGATTTCGTGTGAATCCCCCAAAGGCCGGCTTTCATCTGCGCAAGCGTTTGAACCGTCCGCCACGTTGATTACGGAGCCTCCGATCTAAAGTCCTGCACAGCGCGAGAACAATTGCGCATTGATATTCAAGTAGCGCGACGCTCTCTTCTAACGTTCCCGTTGTTTTCTCACGTCTGATCTTCCATCTATGTTGCTATTGGATTGCAATGCGTGGCTCTTGGCTGCTTAGGAGATAGGGAGGGGACGGAGTGGTATCTAGAAAGGCTTCTGGTACCCCCCTCTATGCTCCAAGTATTCTCGTCTTTCCCTCCTGGAAACCGACTTCATCACGAGCATCTACGAGACGCACAGGCAGGGTTAGCCATCTTGACATCAACTCTTCGGGATTAAGCCCCGGAGGAGAGGTACGCGAATCCGTACGTTTAGGCTGGATAAGGTCAGGTCAAGAATTGGATGATCCGCGTAAATGGTTCGTTACGAACGTCATGGAAGCATACAGCCACCTGAGAAAAAGTAGTAGCGACGAAAGTAGCACCAGAGACCAACTGCGGCACGCGAAGCGTCGATATGCGTCGTGTGCCTATTGTAACTGGACTCCTTTCTCAAACGGCTGTACCATTAGGTGTTCTCGATATTCACCCCTCAGGTTGTCGATAAGCTGTAAAGAATTTGGCGATTTGCTCATCCAGTACCTTCGGGGGAACTGGCTTGATCAAAAAGACGTCCGTACCTGCATTCTCTGCGGCCGCTTTGTCCTTTCCCCAGTCCTGGCCCGTGACCATAAATATAAAGGACCTGCTCAGTCCGTTCTTCTCTTCGTACGCGCGGATCGCCCGGGTTGCCTCAATGCCGTCGCAATTCGGCATTTGGAGATCCATTAGCACCAGGTTAAATGGGTCGTTGGCTTTTACTCCCTCGACATATTGCTCAATTGCTATGTTCCCATCCTCGGCCGTAGCGAACGGAATATTGCGTTTGCTACAGAACATCTTGAGTATCCGGAGATTGATCAGGTTATCATCAACGAGGAGAGCCTTAACCGGTCGATCGTTGCATTCGCACTCTAGGGAAAGGCTTGCTAAAACGTCAAGCCCAGAAATGTCCGATCCCGGCAAAGTATCCAAAACACTCGTACCGTTGACAGGCAAGACAATTTCATCCAGCTTCCGACGAGCAACATCGTCTGCTAGTTCCCGATACAGGAGGTCTGCTTGCTGGAGCATTTGTTTCAACGTCTCGGTATGTAGGGGCCCGCTTACAGAAAGAATGCCCGATCCTAGAGAGTTCTTGGCACCAGCGTTGGATTTTCCAAACACAATTATGACAGCGGAAGGGTAAGCATCGCGTAACGGGTCGGTATTAGAATCGGTAATAACGAGACCGAGATCGGAATTTATTTGTCTTTGGAACTTGTTAAACTCAAGATATCTCGCTAAATGCTCAGCGAAATGTGTATAGGTCGTCCCATGAAATTTACAATGAAAGGTCCGAGGCAGGTATTGGAGTTGAATCTCCTGTTTAGTGTCGGGACCACAGAGTGAATCGAAAGTGGGATTAGTAAACTCGACCCGGAAGTGTGACCCAAGATTCGATGAGGACGACATCAACTTAACTGTTCCCTGTAACGAGGTAGCGATCTGTTTGGCCAAGGTAAGCCCGAGCCCAGCTCCGAGCCTGAAACTATCCACTTTATAGAAAGGCTGAAAAATGGAACTATGGTCTTGTGTATCAATGCCTATGCCATTATCCACAACGTCAAAGATGAGCCTTGTCTCACTATCACGCATTGTGAATGTGACAGTCCCTGAGGGACGTCCGGCAATTGACTGTATAGCGTTCAACAAGATTTCGTGAAGGCAATCTTTCAGCAGGGTTGGGTCCGTAAGTAAAGCACGAGAGTGACTCATTTCATTCCGAAATTCGACAGAAATCCATGGCAGATGGTCCTGCAGAATGAGAGAGAGCGCTCCAGGGAGAATGTCCCCCTCGAGAAGATTCAAGTCATAGAGACTATGGCTCGTTCGGCGATTAATATCTGCCCATGCGTTGTATTTAAGAATGCTGTTGACGGTTCTCATCAGCTCTTGTCCGGAGTTTCGTATTGTACCGATACAGGCGGCTGGAGAGACAGAGGAGCCATTAGCGTCGTCCTGCGACATTAATCCTCGCACGGCGAGCTCCTCAGCAAGAAGGTCCGTTGAGCTGAGTACGCCATGGATAGGCGTCCGTAGTTGATGAGTAATTCCTCGTAAAAATGTCTCCTTTGCCGCCAGAGCTTGCCGAAGCAGTCGAGTTTGGAGAGTATCTGCTATTATAGCTGCAGCTTTGAAGATGAACCACGCATCGAAATCGTCAAAGACATGATGTATGTCAAGACCTGATACGACAACATACTTGTCGGAACTTCCGCATCGCGCGACGATGGCGCGAACAGTCTGGGTGGGCTGCAGATACTCGAAGTTGGCGGTCATGATTGTCTGCTCGATCAGTGCAGTGTCCTCCCAGAGACCTGCTTCAACGTCTGAAAGCGGAATAGCGGACCGGCCTTTCACAGACACTTGCCCATCTTGTTCGACCTCGAGTGCGACATGAGCCCCAGGGTAAGCTTTTTGAACTATACTGATCGATTCCTCTTCGTAATCTTCGGCATCGATTTTTGACCGCAATACCGAAAGGAGATCTTCCATTTCTTGCCTCTTCCTCAACCGACGCTGTCGGGTATGGCTTGCGATGGCAGTGCTAATGAGCTCCGAAAAACTTACAAGAGATTGACGTTGAGCCTGTAGAATCCATTAGTAGAGCTCGCCTAGTTTAGCAGTTGCAACAAAAGCACGGACCGGCTCAACCCACCTTTCCCAACGGTTTCTGGGGAGTGTCTGAGGCCACACATAAACTGCCCAACGGAATTTCAACGCCGTTGTCAGCCATCAGCCGCAGAGGCGCGCCCGCGTAACTCCTTAAACCACCGATCTCACTATGCGGCGAATGTCGGAAGCGCCAGTCGGTGGACATATCGAGGACCATGAACACATTATCCAGCTTACTTTGATTGATCGTATGCGCACACGTGCTTTCCCTGCGAGGCAGTAATGCAAGCGGCAAATTCACAGTGGCCAGTCGTCGGTAGGTGGACTCGTTAAGAATACCAGCGATGGCATATTCCCAGCCAATGACCTTGTGCGCGCTTCGAACCAAAGCGTCGATTTCGGCCAAGAGACGCTCATCTTGCTCGATATCCGTTGTATGATACCAGAGAAGCGTCAGCCGCAAGCGTTCTTCGCGCGCGAGCGTTGGGACGAGATATCTGTCTGGAAACTCAGCGGGTGAAGGCGGCGGAAGAGCTTCTCCGGAGTCTGACGGCTCAGTATAATGCTGCTCGTGAGCTTGCTGATCAAACGCAGGAATCGGCTCCTTAGCATGCACTTCATCAAATACCGGTCCCACAGTCTTCGGCGGTGGTGGTAGTTCCTGAAGTAGGAGCTTGGAGGCGTGCTTGGACCCGCTCCGCGGAAAATACGGCGTTACCATTGTCATCATGACTCTCGCCATCTCAAGATGATAATTATCACGAGAGAATGTGCGATTGCGACTATACAACCACCCAGCCATAGAGTAGAGCACACATCACGCACTGATATGCAGTAACTCGGTGCCGCTGGATGTCTCTGCGATCGGCGGCGCGATCTGGAAAGCAGAGGAAAGTTTTCTTCATACCCATCTGAATCTCGATCCCGATGCCGATGCCAGCGGGGCACGTCGTTGATAGCAAGGTGTGGCAAGGTGTGGCAAGGTAGCTTGCAGCTTGCACATGCCGCCCCAACGCTCGACATGCTGAGCTAAATTGACTAACCAGTAGTGGATTGCTTAGGAGGCATTTGTCCGGAGCAATGTAACGTGTCTAGGTTAGCGCGCCGCCCTAGACAAGAGCCGGTCCTGACCAGAACCCTAAGCTAGGTCCGTTCCGTTCCACTCCTCGTGGCTTCAAGTTGGTCCAGAACCTTCGATATTTATACATTAAGTTCCGCCTCCCCACGGGACGGGCTGGGAATGAGAAAGAATCGCACGTTCCGGCGGTCAATCAGATATCTACACGGATGATTGTTCGGATCCGAAAGCTTGGCATTCTCATTGTCTACCAATTTCACCTAACGAGCAGTCCTTTACGAAATAAAAGGCACACGCATTGCTTTCATTAGCCTCACAACTCCCTTGTTTCACAACATAAGATGAGGTTCTGCAATAACTTTACAAAAACCTTTTTCTTTTAAATTGGTGCACGACGTATCCCTGTCAAGTTTGCTATTCTTCATCAATAAATTTCTACAAAAGTCCTGGCTTGGCATACCTTTAAGAGGGGGTTGCTGAATTGTGCATTATCGAGTAAAACAATAACTCTGGTACACTTTCTAACCTTGAACCAAACTTAGCTTCAACGATAGGAATTCGAAAGATTGCCGCAAGCTCGTAGCTATCAGCGTGTTGATATGTTCACACTAAGTTGATCTTGCACAAGCTCAGGAGCTAATTTTAAGCGCACTAGCGTCTGATACCAAGGGCTGCCAGGGGAAAGAAGATATCCGTATTTATCATGATCGTGTAGTTACGACAGCCGCCTTGCGACAAACGCTAGCGCTTAGTTTCTAGACTAGCTAAGTTCCAAATTGAAGAGTACCTTTCAGCCAGTAATTATCTTTGTAAAGATCGCTCTGCGCATTCCAGAAAGTCTTTTCCGTTATCTCCAGAGAGCACTAGCACCTTCAAACTGTTGAAACGCTGTAGAAAGTCCACGAGAGATGTTTCAAATGCATCATTCCTCATCTTTGGTATGTGACGGTCGGTCCAGTCTATGTGTATGAACCTGAGGCCTTCGGGCCTACCAATAATATCTTCTAGGAGCACTAAGGCTGGATCGCAAGAAGCAACATCTAGGCCTAGATGAAGACGCCGAATTGTAGAGGGCACGATCGGCCCACACGACCGTACCTTCAATATACTCCCGCAGTCTTGGATAAAGCGCACATGTACATTGGCGAAAAATATTGGGCTAGTCTCTTCCGAGATCTGGCGACAAGTCTGAAGCAGGGCTGAGGGGCTCGGGAAGCCTCGCTGGTCGTAGATAAAGCCTCACAGAGGCTAGTAGAATGCCACCTCGGTAGTATGATTACATGCAGCGTAGTTGTAGATGAGAATATGAATCTCGGACGACAGAAACAGAATATGGGTACGTGACTGGGTATCAGTCCCATGTATAATTTACATACCTAAGATTGCCGACATGGTAATAGTGCATGCACAAATGTGAATAGACCATGAAAATTGCGTAAAGTGTAAAGAGGACAAAGAAACGAAATCATAGCGTTGACGCCGCTGGTAATCATGAATGAATGAGCTGCGTACGCTTATACTCTGTTAGACCATGTCAGCAAAATGCAAATGCGTCTAACATATCAACGGTAGATACCGATTGGTGTATGTGCTGTATCCCCTTCCTTCGTGCACAGATTGCTTGCTGCAGTCAGCTTTCCGTGTAAACCAAATTTGTACTCTTAAGTATTGGGTTGTTACGAAATCGGCATGTCTTTGTCTCATCCCACGATGTTCTACACATATCAGGGGATATAATACAAGTCTTGCATGCAAATGTTGTAGAAGTATCGGCGTGGAAGCCTCCAGTCCTGGACGCTCTGGTGTCCCTGATTTGAACCTATTCTCTACCAAACATCCAATTCCTATAGATTCAAGCTTAGCGAGGACTCGACTCTTCCGCCATTGCCGACATCAGCTCTCCACATCCCTCGCACTCCTCTCGCGACAACGATCCCTTATGAATTTAGGTCACACAAAGTAGACCCAAGACCCGATGTACCCAGAGAGGTTTACTCGTCCGTTAGGTAAAAGTTTCTTGTGCCAAAGGATTCCGCGACTCCATTGGTGCCAACCCAATCTATGCTAAACCAATACCAGTAGCCGGACCCTTGCCACCCGTTAATGAGCTTGGGCTTCACACTGTATCTCAAGGCATCTGTCGGGGCCATGTCTGCGTGATGGACAAACTTCATATTAGCGAGAGTTGCGTTTACGACGGGGAGAAGATCTTTCGGTTTACTCACCGGCTATTTCGACCACCGTGGATACCTCGTACGTTGGTATCGTTTGTCCAAACCAATTGGTGAAGTAGCCTGTTGGAGTATTGTTGTAGGCTGCGAGCGACACGGTGAATGTAGCCGGTGTGTAGTCATGCCCAGTGTAAGGGTTGAAGTATCCATTTTCCCACGTTAAGGTAATATCTTCTTTGGTTGTAAATGTAGGAAGGGGATCGTCGTATTGCTCGAGCGGCCAGACTTGATCAGCTGCAGCGAAGGCTGCGAGGAAGGCAGGGACGATGGCAAGGAGCTTCATTGTTGAGGTTGTTCAAGCAGGCAATTGGGAGAGTGTGAAACAGAGGGGCGCCGTTGAGAGAAAGAAACGCTCGCTCTCTTGGGTCTTATATACTCGCATTCATGACATGTCCCAGACCGGAGACTCCCGGGCCCCGGTGATGGCAACCGTATAATGTATTACCAAAACCCGGACAGACGTGGGTGCGGGAAGGAATCCGCTCCGACCAATCCGGCTACACGACTGCAGGTGGGGTGCTGTGCGCGTCGTATAATTCAGAGGGCGCGCCGGCGTTGAGGACAGAGGTTTAGGCAGGCGTATAGCATAATTGTCGACTGGCATCCGAAATTAGCCGTCTATAAAGGGGACTGAAATGGCCAGATGGAGGGGCGCAGCCAGTTTATACGACGAGCCTTGATCTTTGTCCGGTGCGGTATCCGACATGCAAGGCCCGCATGGTTGCTGCTGCAACTCGCGTCTACGGATAGCTCCCAAAATCTGTCTCCGAACCTCTTCCGGACAGTCGAGAGTGGTTCGAATACGCAGGTCAATGTAGCATTTTAGTCATCATATGGGAAAGATTCTACGGTTGCGACTCAGGTCGCATCAATGTCTTCTATTTAATAGACGGTTCGCTAAGACCAGGATTACTATGTAACAGTAATCATGTGCAAAGATGCGCTTTAAAGACATTGGGAGAAATATAGCATTCTGGCTACGTTAGAAGGGGGTTACAGTATCCGAAGACGTTTCTTGGATCCCACTCTCTCTTCAGTTCCATAAGACGGGATAGCTTATCACGGCCAAACTTCTGGTCGAGGGTTTCGTCTCCATAGGCGTAGCTCACATATGCAGACAGCTCAGAGTATCCAGAAGTGTCGACAAGGTCGGCGCGCAGCTCCTTAGCGAACGCATTTGCCATATTGCCGAATGGATTATCCAAGCCTGTCCACCGGAGCTGAAGCATACTATAAGTATGGATGTGGTTAGCTGAAAAGGAAGGGAGAGAAAGCTGCTCATTTACACGTACAAATACCCTTTAGCATCCCTCCACGGGTATGCCGTTCTCTCATTCGGAACTCTCACCACTGCTTGGTTCGAAAACGTTTCAAATATCAAGGCAGAGGTGCGACTGTCCGGATACTGCTTTAAGAAGCTATCAAATTTGTCAAAGACCAAGTCGTAGGCATCAGCTACGAACTGCCGGATATTTAGTGTATGGATACTGTGCAGGCCGTCTACGGTATCGCACGACGCATCAGCAATGCCCATGATTACGACACTAGGGAGTTCTGTAAATGAAATCATCCTGGCAGCAGCAACGGTTGGGTTTATATCGAAAAAGCAGGACAGCTCTTTACGCGCCTCTGATTCGGTTCCCGCATAAATGAGAGTAGCTAGAAGGCCTGTCTTTGGTGGGCATGTCAGTTCTAGTAAACCAAGGGCTGAGAACTGGGATATTCACTTCGTTCGCGGAAGCATTCCAAAATAGGGTAGTAGAAAAGCCAAGTCGAGACGGCATGTTATCATTAAATGTCTGCATCATCTTAAAGTAGTCGGACTTCTGGCCAGCGCCATAGATTAAATCGACGTAGAAAATATCTCCTTTATTCACAGGCTCAGAGAGCTGGAAGATTGCCGATGTGATAATGCCAAAATTCGTTCCGGCTCCACGTATGGCTCAAAACAAGTCGGAATGCAAGGTATCTGATACATCAATCAGATCTCCATTTGCCGTGACCAACTTCGCGGAGACGAGAGAGTCAATGACAAGGCCTAGCGTGCCCTGCAAATATCCAATGCCAGCGCCCAAGCCAGCACCAATATACCCAGCGCTATTACAGGATCCAGAGGCTATGAATACCATTAACACAGAACGACGTCCATTACTAGGGGATATGTTGGGGACATACGTATCTGGAAACCAGCCTCAGAAACAGACTTGAGAACGTCGCGGATCTTGGCACCTCCGCCAATTGTCACAGTGGAACTATTCTTGTCAATAGTGACGCTGTTTAGACGACTCAGATCAATAGCCAGCCCGTTCTGTAGTTTTTTCAAGGTCGTTCCATAACCGTGGCGGCCTCCTGTAGCGAGAAAGGGAATGCTGGCAGCAGCTGCAACTTTGACCTGGAGATGAGTTATGCAGTCAGCGGAGATTCTTTCAGTAGATAAAAAATCAAATAGGCGGCATTCATACGATAGAAGCATTTTCTTCTTCGCTCGATGGTGAGACAGCGGCGCAATAGCTCGGCGAACCATAAGCATTCCATCGCGCAGTCGCTTTGGTAAAGGCCTCTGACCCCCGATATTGGATATCGGACAGAGAGGGCCAGTTCGCTTTTCGGCATGCGGCCTCCAAAGAACGTGTTTTGGTCTGCATGGTGATATAGATAAGTCGAGAGATTAGCGTAGATTTGCTGCACTTTTGCTTGCAGTTACTATCTTTCCGGTGCTATGTTCTTGCGCCAGGGAGGCGACGGAGGTGCAGAGCAACGGGTGCCGTTCAAGCTGCTCACGAATCTCTGCTCTTTATTCCCCGGGCGTCGAGTTAGCCGGCGGAAGACAAAGAGGCTCTTTATTCTTTGTTATGGACGCATTGATACGAAGTCAGTATGTCTGAGATTCTATCTCTCGCACGACGAGGGGTGAGATCTCTTATGGTAAAACAGTCCTCAGCTACGTAGGCGTAGGTCACTGCTGAGCCTACTTGGGTACCAGGAAGGTACATAGAGCTACATAGAGTGATAGAGTATGTTGTAGCCAATGAAAGACTGACGTAGGATGTTTCCCTGCCCGATGGCCTAATCTGACCAACAACTCGATATACGAGTGTTGGTGCGCCAGAATCGGGTGGAGCAGGCTTCGTCTTACATGCACGCTGTAGATAATTGTTATAACATGCATCGGGAAGACGGTATTCTGTTTCACCGCTTGAGGTTGCTGTACTCCACTAACAACGCCACAGGAGAGGTACTTTCATTCCTCTGCCTATCTACCTAGGTTGACGAAACGCCACGCCAGACGCTTCTGTCCCATAAAGATGAAGTTTGAAGCCAGCCCAATGCGGCGAGCCGTAGCGTGATCGAGCGTGTGGCCGAATTCCGGAACTGGGAGTTTGTGGAAGCGCATCCCGCTCCGAGCTGAGCTATATAGGTCGGCCAACCCGTTGCTCCTGTCAGCGGCCGAGCTTCTGAGGCCGTTAAATGTCTGTCGTAATTCTCGATTGATGCGGATGCCCTCAGACGCACGTAAATATATTGTTTCTTCGAAAGGCAGCCAATGCCGTCGCTAGCTACACCTCAGTGTACTGTATTAACATTGTTCTTACGAAGGTTTGACTATGTAAAGAACTTCAGTAGGTGCGGCCGGGACGGGCGCGTAGAGAGTGCCGGGCCGTTGTACGGGTGCCTGAGTGCAGACGGGAGGTCACCTATGCTATGCCCCGCGAATTGCAACATGCCTTCATATTTGTATCCGCCATATCATCATAAATTAGGGTCGGATCCGTACCACATAAGCTTTCCGTGAAATATCAATGAAGTGTTACCGACTTCCGAGACATTGGCTGAACGCCGAAAGGAGGGCTTAACGACGAGAAAATACTATACATATATACTGATTGAGCCTCAGGAGACTGAAGAGTCTTCGGGATAGTCAAGGGTCATGCGATCATAGAATATTATTCTCATATTGAGTCATTCTCCAAGCTCTGTATTCACACCTTGTGATACGGACGCCCATCCACCCAGGTGCAGCGAGAGCATGATACGCCAAGCTTCATTGCCGCCTTTCGATGGGGTGTCAATGTGTAAAAGAGGGCCCAGGAAATTTGAGAAGAATAGTGTTATGTATTCTTCGGGCGCGGCTTATTATCTGCTATGGGATCGAACTGTGCCTGGGCCAGCCTGCAGAAGGCTTTTCCGCTCCATTCATGGTCTGAAGCACTCCTTCTCATGCTCGAAGGTCAGGTCGCGACGCAGTTGGTATGACTCTTAACCCTCAAACTTTTTTTTTTAAAAACACTTTCACATTTGATGATATTTACACTTGACACTTGGACGGTCTGGTGGGCTGAGATCCGTCAACAAGTGTGTCAGTTTATTTTCGCAAGAAGATTTGTTACACTAGTATGAGAAGAAAAAGAACACTTGAGTTTCTGAATTGAAAATTAAATAACACGGTCTATGAGCTGCGTAAACTAAGGCTCTCAATAAGAAACGGTAAACTCTTACCTTTCTATTATGAGAAGACGCCTATCTGAGTACATGACTTGACTAATAGAGGCTTCTCAGAGTAATTGTTACCGGCAGAGGCTTCTGCACACAGCAATTATTGAGCCAGCACAAGCAAGCAAACACCCCAAGGCCGAAATATAGATATAATATTCAATAATTAGTAACTCGCTGGCATTGAATGGATTAAGAAGAATCTGGGCACGTGCACCAAAGCCTGCGGAAGGAGTTGTCTATGACCATATTGTCCAACAGGTGAGTTGCCTGAGCGGCCCAGTCAGAGCACAGAAATACCGGGAAAACGGCGCCCCCGCGCAACAGATAACTACCAGCATCTAAGTTTTGGAGATTGGATTCGTTAATAGGGTTAAGATTCTGGGCGGTCCCGAAATCTGCTAAAGATAGCTCCAGCGGGGTTAGAATGCCAGGGGGGCCTCGGCCATTTGTATTTCGGTCATTGACGCAGAAGGTCTCAGTGGCTCACGGGACCGAGCTTGGAGATCATCAATGAATGGTACGATGAGATGAGACTCCAGGCAATACATACGGACCGTATAGACGCCTTATGGAAATCTCTAGAATATGGTGCACGCGCTCCAATGCAGGGTTGCAGCCGCCGAAGATATCGGCACCGAGAATACGACTAGAGCCAACAGCTAAGAATTCAAGAAATAGAGCATCGTGGCAGACGCGAGTTACACCTATTGTACCTCGTCGTTTGTTTATCTCTTGATTCGCCTGCGTCCCAACTTGAGACTTTTACCGCAGTTTGACGTTGCGCCGTCCGCTGCGACGCGGCGGTTGTGTATAAAGGATGTCTCGCCTCCATTCGATGTGTGTTTCGTCGTTCCCGAAGTGGCGGCGATGGGTAGTATTGTCACAGTCGCATGGGCATGCGCAGAGTAACCACGTTCCGTTGAGTGGCTTACGCCAAATGCAACCTCCAAATCGTTCCAGGTTTCGCTAACATTAGCCTCCGTAGATCATTGTTTTATAGGCGCAGACATCTCAATGAGCTCTTAGGTGTGAAAGTAGTCTGGCAGATCTGCTCTATTAAATATTAATTCGGCACCGAATTCTGGATGCTTATCTAAGAGTCGAGGCCTGTTCCTTTACTGACGGGCTATGCTGTAGTAATGTTACCAGGGGGCTTGCTACCCCATATAATTGCCCAATATGGTCAATGTGTCAGCTTCGCAGTATGCACCAATAATTTATTGCGGCTCGACCAAGGAGAAAGACCAAGCAGTGTTTCTTGAGGTTGCACCAGTTTAAAAGAAACCATGATAGTCTCGGGTAAGAAGTATCTAGGGATTGATACACTTAAAACGCGTACGAGTAGAAGAAAAGGGCCACGCATGAACTGGGGATCCGGGATCGACAGCCCTTGCACAGCCGATTAGCCCGTAGTATTTTACGCGTTTATTATATTTACTTCAGTCAGCTGTAATGAGGCTGTTCATTCGATAGATGCAGTAGTCAAAGGTGCTAGGCTGAATAGCTTTTGTTCTATGGCAATAGCGAATAAGTCTGCATCAGCGAACATGTTTTAACGATAGGACAGGGAACACTATTAAGTAGTTAGATATTTGCTGATATGGTTCTACAGACTACAAGGGACCCACCGTATAACTTCTCTTCTGTATTTACTGAATTTTTAAGTATATACGACTTAAATATAATATAAATTTATTAGTAAAAATTATATAATTAATATTTTTATAATTATATTTATTATAAATTAAATTATATTTAATTTTTTTTAATATTATAATAATATTATATATTTATTTTAAAAATATAATTAAAAATATTATAATTAATATATTTAAAAGAAATTTAATTTTTTTTAATTAATTTTTTTAATTTATTAATTTAATTTATTTTTAAATTAGCTTTAACTTAATAATAATTTTATTTAATATTTTAAAAAGTATTAGAGAAATTAAAAAATATAAACAGTATAAGAAATATAAAATATAATAATATATTTTATTTAAATTATAAATTTATAAGAATTTATAAATTATTTTTTATTATATAATTAATAATAAATAGATTTTTTAATATTAATTAAAAATATAATATTATATTAAAAGATTTTTTTTTAAATTAAAATATATAATTTTAATATTATAATTTAAATATATTATTTTTTAATATTTATAATTTTATATTATAAATTATTTAAATTTTAAATATATATAATATTAATAATAAATAATTTTATTTAATTATATTTTAATTAAATATAATTTATAAATTAAGAATTATTATAATATTAATAATCTTTTATATAATTATATTATAATTAAAATAAAAATAAAAATAAAAATATAATTATTTTTTAATAATTATGTTTAAAATTTCAAAACAATATTTATAATATTATTTTAAATTTAATATAAATTTTATTAAATTAAATTAAATTATTATTAAATTATATATTTATTTCTAAATTTATAATAAATAAAATAATATTAATAATAATATATTTATAAATATTATAAAAATAATTATAAAAGAATAATTTATTTTAAGAATTAATTTTATATAATATTTCTTATATAATTTTCTTTATAGATTTAATAGTTTAAATTATTTAATATATATATTATAAATTATATATATATTTTTAAAATATATATAATATATATAAAGGTTTTTAATTTATAAATAATAATAAAATTAATAATTAAAGAATTAATTAAGTAATTAATTAATTAAAAAGAAAATATTATTATTATATAAATAAAAAAATATAATTTATTAAAATATAAATAGTTTAAAATTCATAAAGTTATTATTAATAATATTAATTTAATTAAACATTAGTAAAATTAATATTAACCGAAATAATAAAATTATATTTAATTAAATAAAAGAATATATTATTAAATACTTTTATTATTTAAATAATATTTTTTTTTACTAATTTATTATTATATTTTTTAAATATCTTTATTATAAATATTATAATTTATTTTACAAAATTCATTTTATTAATTCTATTTAATATATATTTTATTTTTAATTTAAATAAATAAACTATAATATAAAAACTTTTATTAAAATAATTATTATAAACCTCTTATATATTTGTTAAAATATATATAATATTTACAAGGGTTTTTAATTTATAAATAGTAATAAAACTGATAATAAATAATTTATAAAGAAAGTTTATTAATATTTTTATTATTATATTAAATATTATTAAAAATAATAATTATTTTTACATATTTAAAAATATAAATTAAATAATAAAAAATAAAATTAAAAATAAAGTTAATTATTAAAGAATTATAATTATTATATAAATAAAAAAATATAATTTATTAAAGTAAAAATAGATTAAGATTAACAAAATTATTATTAATAATATTAATTTAGTTTAAAATCGAGAAAATTAATATTAATTATATTAATTTAACTATAATTAATAGAATTAATATTAACCGGATTAATAAAGTCAGGCTTAACCTTTTTATATAATAAACAAGGTTTTATAAGCGTTAATAATAAATAAACAAATACAAAAGCGCAAAATATACTAAGCCCTTTTTTAGGCTACCTTTTGTTATAATAATAATTTTTATTTATAAATATAAAAGAAATTATAATATAATAAAGCAATTTAAATTATTATTTATAATATTAATAATATTAATAAATTAAATAAATTAAAATAAATAAAATAAATATAAAAAATATAAAATTATTTTAATAAATTAAATATTATTAAATATCATTTAAAAATTAAATTATTATAATTATAATAATTTTTAAATATTCTTTAAACTTTTAATTATTATTAATATATAAATATCTTTTATATTTAATAAAATATTTAATATTATTTTTATTTTAATTAAAACTTAATACTTTTTTAATTTTATAAATACTTTAATTATTTTTTATTTTAAATTAAATTTTTATTAATATATTTTTTAATATTAATTTAAATAGTAAAAAATAAAGAAATAAAATAGATTTATATATTTTTTTATAATAATAATTTATAATTAATTAATAAAATAATTTTTTTAATTTTAAAAGAAATTAAATTCTTTAAAATTTAACTTATTGTTTAATTATTTTATTTTAATTTATAATGTTTTTAAAATTATATTTTAATTTTTTTATTATAATATTATAATTTTATTTATAATATTTTAATTTTGATAATAATAAAAATCTTTATCAATGATTTTTTCTATTTCTTTATAATAATTAACTATTTATAAATTATTTTATTAATAATTAATATAATTTTAAAAATATTATTTAAAAATGTAATTTAATTCTTTTTTATTTATTTATTTAAAGATAATAAATAATTAAAAATTTAAATTTAAATATGAAAAGTTTATTATAATTAAAAATAGTTTCTTTTATTAATTAATATTTATTTAAATTTTAATAAATAAAAATATATATAAATTATTTAATAATTATATTATTTTTAAATAATATAAAATAATTATATTTTATAAATTAATAAAAATAATTTAATAATAGAATTCTAAATAATTATATATTATATATATTTAAATCTTTATATTAATTATAATATTTTATAAAATATATATTATAAAATTTGAATTTTATTATAAATATTATAATCTTTTATTTTAAATTTAATTATTTTTTATAAATTTAATTATTTTTTAATATTTATATAATAAATATTTATAAAACTTTTAATATATAAAGTTTATATTTATATATTAAATTATTAACTTATAATCTTTTTTATTTATATAATCTTATTAATCTTCTTAAATTATATATTTAAAAGAATTTTAAAAATAATATAAATCTTTAAATTTTTATTTTAAAACTTTAATTCTTTTAATTTTATTAATTAAATATATTAATTAAAATATTTTAAAATTAAATTTAAAAAGATTATTTAATATTTATATTATTTAATAATTCTTTATATAATTATAAATATTATTAGATTTCTATAATTTAAATAGATTTTAATTAATTCTTTTATTCTTTAAATATTATAATAATTATAAATAATCTTTTATTTTAAATACAATAATATAATATCATATGTTTTAATATTTTTAAATAATAAATTATTAAATATTATATTTTATTATTTTTAAATTATTTTATTTAAAATATCTATTTTAGATTTCTTTTTTTAATAAATTTAATAATTTAATTTTTAATTATTTAAAGATTTTATATATTCTCTTTAATAAATATATAAATATAATTAAAAATCTTTAAAAGAATTTTAATATTTATAATTATTATTAAATTTAAAAAAGTTTAATTATATATTATGTTAATCTTTAATAATTATAAATTTTAAAAGAATAATTCTTTATATATATTATATATATATATTTTAAATTTAATTATAATTTTATTTTTTAAGATATTTCAAATATTAAAAGTATATATTCTTTATATTTATTTAGTATATTTAAAAATCTTTATAATATTATTATTATTATATATTAAAAATTAATTAATACCTTTTATAATCTTGATAATATTATTAAATATTTATATAATTATGTTTTATTTTTTTATGATATAAATTATTATATTTAATTAATATTCTTTTTATTATTATTAATAAAATAAATAAATATTTATTTAATATTATAATTCTATTTAATAATTAATAATTTATTATTATTTATTATATTAAATTTATATTTTTTACTTTTCATTTTTAATCTTATAATTATTATATAATTAGAAA